>JAXQQM020067523.1:0-71391 GCA_034641835.2 Pinus albicaulis
AAGATTTATGTAGTGGAAATGGGAATTTGAGACTTTTCATTTTAAAAATGTGATAAAAACTAATTGTATTATTTAAATGTATATTTACTTTAAAATTTAAAAAAGAGGATAGAAAAAATTAATTGTGAAAATTTGAATTGAAAATATTAAATTGAATGTTAATTATTAAAATTTTGATTAAAAAAATTAGGTTATAAAAAAAAATATATCTATTAAAACTATATTACTAAATAAATAAAATTATAATTAATATTATAATTAATATCATTTAAAATTATATTTGGTTTTTTTATGAGTAAAAAACATTATACCCTTAAAAATAATTACACATATCTCACTATTATACCATATATGACTTATCTTTTTTATTTTTATTTTATTTATTTATTCTTTATTTAAATTATTAATATAATATATTTATTTTTATATATCAAAAATTAAAATAATAGGATTATTATTTATAATAAAAATGTTTAATTTATTTTATTTATTTTATTTAAATTATTAATATAATATTTTTTATATATTAAAAAAAAAAAAAAAAAAGAAAAGAAGAAGAAGAAAGAAGTTATTGTTTTACTTAGTTTGGATTTTGAAAGTGTGCATATTGGGTAATAATAACAATGTATAAATATTAAGTTTTTTAATAATTTTTTTTAAATAATTAAAATTTTAATTATTATATAAAATAATTATTTAAATATATATAAAAACTAATTGTATTATTTAAATGTATATTTATTTTAAAATTTTAAAAATAGGATAGAAAAAATTAATTGTGAAAATTTGAATTGAAAATATTAAATTGAATGTTAATTATTAAAATTTTGATTAAAAAAATTAGGTTATAAACAAAATATATCTATTAAAACTATATTACTAAATAAATAAAATTATAATTAATATCATTTAAAATTATATAAACCAAGTTTGATGCATTTGGTTTTTTTTTATGAGTAAAAAACATTATACCCTTAAAAATAATTACACATAACTCACTATTATACCATATATGACTTATCTTTTTTATTTTTATTTTATTTATTTATTATTTATTTAAATTATTAATATAATATATTTCTTTTTATATATCAAAAATTAAAATAATATGATTATTATTTATAATAAAAATGTTTAGTTTATTTTATTTATTTCATTTAAATTATTAATATAATATTCTTTATATATTTAAAAAAAAGAAGAAGAAGAAGAAAGAAGTTATTGTTTTACTTAGTTTGGATTTTGAAAGTGTGCATATTGGGTAATAATAATGATGTATAAATATTAAGTTTTTTAATAATTTTGTTTTTAAATAATTAAAATTTTAATTATTATATAAAATAATTATTTAAATATATTAAAAAAATTATTATTTTTTAAAATTTATTAAATTCAAATTATTATATAAAAATAATTATGTAAATATACAAAATTTTAATTAAAAATAAATAAAAATTTACAGAGACTTTTTATACAGATATTTTCATTCTTTTTTCGTTGGCTGTCATCTTCTAACTCCGGCTAGTTTTATTTTCGGATAAGGGTCATAGATTAAAGGAATCTCCTGATAATTTTGACACTAACCTTACATACGTCACGAGTTCTAAACTATGGGGAGAATACTAAGAAGGGTTTCTCGACAAATGCGGGTCACTCATAATTTGGGCACTAACATTACATACGTCACTAGTTAGAAACTAGGAGGAGAATACATCACGAGTTTGAAACTAAGAGGAGAATACCAAGAAGGATCTCTCGGAAAATGCTCAAATGCTGGTGACTGATAATTTGGGCACTAACCTTACATACGTCACGAGTTAGAAACTAGGGGGAGAATACGAAGAAGGGTCTCTCGGCAAATGCAGGCAATTTACATTACACTCTCTTGGACTCCGACAATATCAGGGAGGAAGGATCGATTCGCTGCCATAATGCGTATCATACTTTCTTTTTATTTTTATTTTTTTTTGGTTTGATTCAGATGGTATTTTGTTTCTGTCTAGTATATTATATGGGGGATTTCTTTGATGCATTTTGTCTATTTCCGGGGTAATATCTTGTGGTTATGTTGATATATGTATTTTTTTTCACCCTTAGTTTCTGAGTTTATTTTTGACAAAATATTTGGAATTATGGCAACATTTTTTTTGGAAAATGTACTGGTATATTATATATAAACCAGCGGTCTTCTGGAAAAACCAAAAAAACACAGAAAATCTAAACCCTATGATTTTTACATTAACCCTTTCTGCAATTTCAACTCCTTATTAACAGCGCTAGGGATTTTCGTTGGCGTTAAATCACATTCGGTTATTGTAAGTTTGGTCTTGTTGCTGTCCTGCATTGCAAAACAATGCATTGAAGTGGTTAGCAAGGACCACGCAAAATGTGTAATATCTCCTTACAGTGGCACCTCTAATTTTCTTCTACAATGGCTTCGGCCTTCGTGCCCTTCGTCGTGTAATACTGCAACGTCTTGATCTTATGTAAAATCCATATAGAAATATGATTACTTCTTTTCTGTAGAGTAGAGTTTTATTTAATTTAAAGCATGAGAGCTCAATTTAAATATTTAAAGAGATAAAGAAATAGCTAGAGTACTGAAGCATTTTTTACAATTATAAATTACAATTTCATTAATTGTAGTCCCTAATTTGCATTTTATACCAAATATTTAAAACACGGATATCGTCTTTGTAAATTATTCTCTCATTAAAGGAATTCAATAGTGTGTTTTAAAGAAATATTTAGAAAATAGCGATTGTTGAAAACTCGGTGAGAAGGTTTCATGAAAAGCTTCCAATGGCTGCCTCTTCTACGCATCTTGGAAAGCTTCTGGAAGTGAATGACTGGTAATTTTCGTGATGAGTTGGTTAGAATATATTGCGTAGAAAATAAAGAAATAAAGCGCTGTAATGTTCAAGTGGTGGCAGGGGTAGGTCTCATAGCTGCGTGAAATCCTGAGGTTGAGAGTTTCAAGCGGTTATCCCTTGCTGGTTAGATTCTGCCTGAAATTTGGAAACTAGTAGTTCCAAAGGTTTCAAAGATAGCATAAGGATAGAACATAATACAAATTCCTTATCAACTAGGCTACGCGAAGTCAACTATTGCAGCGTTTTTTATCTCTTTCGTATTCTGATGGAGTATGGCATAGGACAAAACTTCTTTCCGAGATGTGGAGACTTCCCAAGTTCCCAACCTCTAGGTAGCGGAGAAGGGTTCAGGGAGGGTGTTACCAAGGAGGCTGCATCCCGCCCTGTATTTCGGGAGGGCCAATCATTTCGAGCAACTACACAAAGGAATAAGAGCCATCTATGGGAATGTTGCTATCTGGATCCGAATCATTTTCCTGGTTAATGCCTTTAAGATTAAATCCTGGTTGGATTCTATGCATTGTTACACTTATAACATCTCAACCTTTGGCTAATGTATATGCAGGTTGCCATTTTGAATCCATCCAAGATCATTCCCATTTGTGCAGTTAAATGACCATTAAATTTCTATCAGGGTTTCTGATCTCATTCGTATTCCGGAGCAGGGATAGGACAAAACTTATTTCCGAGATGTGGAGACTTCCCAAGCTCAAAGCAGAGGAGAAGGAGGTCAGGGAGGGTATTACGGAGGAGGTTAGAACAACCCACCTTGTATTTTGAGAGGGCCAATCACTTTGAGCTACTGCACAAGAATAAGAACCATCCATGGAATGTTGCTCTCTGAATCCGTATCATTTTCCTGGTTAATGCCTTTCAAATTTAATTCTGTGCAATGTTACACTTATAACCTTTCAACCTTTGGGTAATGCATCCGCAGGTTGGGGTTTCCAAGATGATTCTCATTTGTGCATTTTAATGACCATTAAATTTCCATGGGGGTTTCTTTAAATTCTTTGACACGTCATTATCTCTTCTTCAGTCTGACACGTAGGCAACATCTTGTCTCTCTATATTTAGCCTATAGGGGATATTTGTCCAAGGGGCCAGCAATATAGAGTCTCAGCAGTGGAGGTTGTCGAAGAACCACTGGATGAGTAGCTGCTTCTCTTTGGTTTGGTTTTCTTTCTTCGTGGCCCACTTAATTGGGCATGTTTTTGCTTATGTTACTGTGCTGGACCTCTGTTTTATTTTTGAATTCTATAAACATTGTAATCGTTAAAGATATCAAATGATGGTTCCCCTGTGCGGGCAATGCAATGACCTGAAAAACGTTCAAGACTGGTTTCCCTGTATGAGGGCAGTCTTCTTTTTTGATTTTTTGATGACAAATTTGCCATAAGTCTGGGCAATGTTTTTGACTTCGGTCATGCTATAATTTTATTCCCACTGTTAATAGATTAACTTTACTTAGAAAAAAAAATGTTGCCCTATTTCTATTTTAAACCTGTTTTTTAAAATACAGAGCCATGTTTATATGATTGGTTATAGTCAAACCGCTGCGGGGTGGTTTATTATATTAATATTTCACGGTCGAATTATGTTCATAAAAATTGGAATGCCCACAATTCATAACAGATATTGGAGATTTATTGTCCTGTTTTAAAGTTTCATTTTTTTTTTTTAAATTGAGCCCGCCGTCGGTATACCGACACTTTGTAAGTGCCGGACTTCCGACGTCTTGAACGATTTCCATTTTTTTTAGTCTTGTGATGTCCGTCGATATTGCGACAGTTCTTCCTAGGGTCGGTATTGCGACACTTTTGTAATGCGTCGATATTGTGACGCTTTTGGAATGCGTCGGTATTGCGACACTTTTGCAATGCATCGGTCTTGCGACACTTTTGTAAGGCGTCGGAATTGCGACAGCTTAAAACATCGGAAGAGCGATAGTATAACAATGTCGAAAGAGCGACGTTCAAAACGTCGGACCACATTTCATCAGAATTGCGACATTTTACAAACGTCGGAAGAGCGACGATATCAAAACGTCGGAGGAGCGACGTTCAAAATGCCAGACCACATTTCGTCAGAATTGCGACAGTTTACAAACGTCGGAAGAGCGACGGTTTGGGAAACGTTGGAAGAGCGATGCTTGTTTGGAAGCAACGAAAAAAGTGTCGGTAGTGCGACACTTTGTCAAGGCATCGAAATTGCGACGTAATGGCAAACCACGTTTTTCCTGTCCTCGAACTGTTGCTCTTGCGACGACTATGTGTCGGAATAGCAACCAAGTGGCCGTCGGAAATTGGGCCAAATTTTCTAGTGAAATTAATCAATTTTTCACAACGAACAATAAATATAACCTACTTGAAAACATGACATAAATAAACAACCAATGTACTTAATAATCCTCCTCTCATGGAGGGGTCTCTGGAGGGCTCACCTGATGCCATTATTGCTATAGTATTGAATCAAATTTTTGCCCCTCATAAACAAATTAGAAAACAAATTGTCAATCGACAGTCATGTCATCAACCAATGGATAATGTAACACCCCCAATTTCTGTGTTGAATTTGAAAAAGTTAGACATTTGAACTTTAAATCCTAAAGGGAGTGGACCCCAAAGGATAAGTATGGTTTGAATGTATTTGAATATTTAATTTGAGGAAATAAATAAAATAGGTGTGCATGTTGACCAGTGAAATTAGAGATCACTTATGTTAAATCCATGAGATGGATAAACGGGCAAAGATACAATCTTCAAAAATCGTGGGAAGAAATTAATTTAGATGGGAGAGGGAGTAAATTTCCCCCCTACTGAGGAAAGTAGTTGGGAAGAAGGTAAGAAAAGAATATTGGAAAAGGCGAGGAAAAGCATAAACTCGGCTAAAGAGTCCCAAAATGGGAAGCCTAGGCTAAACAGAAAAGAAAGCATCCTGCTATTCTGGACGCAGAATTAGAAACATGCTTTGGGGAAATATGAGCTTAAATAAGCTGCTCCTAAGCAGATCAGAGGTTGATCTATGGTGGAGGTGATCTCAGCTCAAGGGTGAGTTCTGGGAGACAAAGAGGACTCTATGGTTGGGAGGTTGGTCATTTGCAATAGTGGTATGTTTCTGAAATTCTTGTTATTTTGATTTATTATGGTATGAATTGGCTACATATAAAATTAATTTGAATGGTATGATTGAGTTTAGTACTACATTTAACAAAATCCATTCTAAGGCATTCACCTTCCAGATTCTGTTTAGTTGTAGATAAGAAATCTATAGAGTAGAAACCCACAAAAACTTTAAACCAAGGTCGGTTTAAATCTGAGGGTACTTAGTCTCCATAGATAATTAAATACTAACTTGTTTCATAAATATATATAAAGGTGGAATTGTATACTCATAGGTATGCTAGAAAAATATTGTAACAGAACTGAAATCTACATGGTACATTAAAAGAGAAGCAAAGACATTAGAATATGTATTTTGAGTTCTTTCTAGAGCCAGATGTAATTCCACTCTATAAAAGTGTAATGGCCGACTACATGACTATTCGCTGTGTATTGAGCTTCATGCAACGGATTTGAATAATTTTTGTATGCCGAAAGTACTATATTAAAACTCCAAAGTCAGCGTGACATTACCTATACTTGTGAGAATTTCTACCATCATTAAAACACTAGGAATACAGAGTTGAATTTTCGTTAAGGGATGGGGATGACCGATGCAAGAGTTCGGTACCCTCCCTTGCAAGGAGCATTAGTTATTATCGCCATTAAGTCGAAAGGATTCCCACTGAAATAGTTCGAACCTGATGGGCCAATACGCCTTTGAATCTAGCCGACTCAGACAGTTTACCATAAATATATAATCGTAGCCATAGAGTAAGTTCGATAGATGGCGGTTGATTTCAAATGATATCAGAATTGTGAAAGCACATACCAACAAAATTGATGCATAAATTTCTGCAACCGGAAGAAAGAAATTAGGGATTTACCTGTGAATAGGGTTTCCTTCCCACCCTTGCGTCGTGTCGACGTTAACAACATTAAAACGAGAACTCCATATGATGTGCAAAGAAA
The DNA here is from genome assembly GCA_034641835.2 of Pinus albicaulis. NCBI lineage: Eukaryota > Viridiplantae > Streptophyta > Pinopsida > Pinales > Pinaceae > Pinus > Pinus albicaulis. The sequence goes on from JAXQQM020067523.1 coordinate 6,947, forward strand.
TTAGAACGCCGGTTGTGGAGAGACTATCAAATCTGGGTGCAGAGAAACCTAAGATCCCGCACCCGGACGTAGAAAAAAAATATATTAAGAAAGGCCTCGGTGTATATCCATTAGGAAAGCTTGCTAATGGTTTCTGCACATGTAATGCGTGATGAATGCAGCAATGATAAATCAGTGAACCAGAACTCTCACAAGCTATACGACTAGGGTTTACATCCGAGCAGATTAGCAAAACTATGATAAGAATAAAATGAGGATTAAAACGTGCTACAGGACAGGCTAGATCTCCGCCCTCCAGTGAACATCCTGAGACGCCGACATCCTTCCCTCTCTGCGCAAAACAAACAATAGATGATGAGACACTGTATTATTGAAATAAAATAAAAATGAAGTAAGGATCTCAGAACATAAGGAATTATAAAAATGAGGGGATTCAGAGAAACGTGAAACCTTACACTAGAACTCTCCAGCGATACAGATGCCTTCACGATAACTTAGCATCCCTGCACATGATTCACATCGCAACTTAGGTGAAGAAGCCTGAAGGGAGTCAAGCACAAAACAAGAGAAAATGCATGGGTAACCGTAACCTGATCTGGTTATACCATCAACAACAGGCAAGGGGAGCGTTGAATGGCAACAATTTTGTATCCCCGAAATATATAGGAAGGGTCAGATAAATAGATCGGCATAAGAGTCTCCAATTAAAAGAACCCTCGAAACCCGAATCCCACTGCCCCGGAACTTCAGAAAATCCCGATGTCGATTGAGAAAACTCAGCTACGTCGATAGGAGGGTACCAAGCGATATTAAGGAGCGCAGAGGAGGTATGGTATCGTATGCACATAGGTACAGGGTTAACCCTAGAACTAATAACTGCCCGAGGAAGAACTTAGCGCACACAGTACTTGGACCAGCCAGAAATGACAAATAGAAAGCCACACGTCGAGTTCTTGCTGGGCATGAGTCGATATACGCCGCTGCTGGCACTTTCCTCTCACGGGAGAAACGTCGTTCCTACAAGCAAAAACCAGCGAAATATCACAACCAAACTCACACGTCGAAACCAGCCGAACAGAGCACTGTGCTATGCGGCTATTACAAACCATAAAAAGTACGAATAGTGAGTAATATCCATATGAAAACAAGACGTGTATGCGCGGGTTCAAAACAAAAATAATGATAAACCGTCGCCAGGTGAAATGAATTCGGAGGTTATATTTTCTATGCCAACGCGTAGACTGTCTACATTATTATCTGTGATGGTATTCGTATCATTATAAACCAATAAGGATATGCCACGCCGTGACGAATCCGACAAAGAATGGAACGTGAATAATGCCAAAAGGTTATGATTAGAGTTAGACAGGTTTTCGAAAATTCCAAAATTAATAGGTGAAAATCAAACGCCGAAATATATATATATCAATAATTCGAACGCCGAAATCGTTAGGATGGTAAACCTACACGGATATATAGCTCTGTATATATATGGAGTTAATTAACTATATATTATGTATTATATGGATAATCGATGTTTCAATATATTCTCCATTATATTTACCCTATGTCTAATTCCTGTTTGGAAGGATGTAGTAGCTTTTTCGAAGGGTATAGATATAGGTAATGAATATATATTTCATGCAGCGTTTTATATATATGCACGCCTTCAAGTAATTTTATCAAAGTGTATCTATATATATATGGGTTATATATATATGTGTTAGGTATAGGTGTAAGCGCACTCAAATAATTTTATCCAATGATATATATATATGTGTTATATACTTTTATATAAGAGGTATATGTGTGATTGAAAGAGATGAATGTACATAGTGTCTATACTTACGCTATATCTAGGGGGAATATCCCATGTTGATATAGAGGGGGTATAAAATTTTATATACATGGGTTTAGTGTACACATGGGGAATATTGAATGTTATTAGGAAAGGATAGTGGAAAAGAGATCTTAAAGTTTTAAAGGAGATACTAGAGGGGTAGAGGAAAATATAACAATAGATGGAAATAAACATCCAATTTCTGAACTTATTATTCAGAAAACCAGGTAAATAAAAATGAAAACCCAGTATATAGGTGGAAAAAAAAAATTTATATTTCTTAAACTGGAGGTGTTACAAATGGTATCAGAGCCCAAGTTGAAAAAAACTGGGCTGTCGTTATTGTGCTCACTGAATTCTGAATGTTATTCGACATTGTAGAGATTTTTTTTTTTGTGTTTTACTGATAAAAGTTATGAGTGTGTACAGTAGTGCTAAAATGGCTGAAGAGGGAGGAATTTATGTGGATCTGCGTGACGAATTTGCTACTCCAGATCCCAATGCCCCGGTAATGGCTATGTTGCACAGGATGCAACAAGAATTGGCTAAAATAAGAAGCCAGAATGACATGTTGTCATCAGCCAGTAAGGAGCAGGAAAAGCTCATCAGAGAGCTAACTTCCCGGAACAGCCAGGAAGGCGAAGGTTCTAGAAAAAGAAAGATGGATGAGTTTGAGGATGAGGATGCAGCTAGACATCAACATAAGCAGAAAAGAGAATTGCAGGGAGAATTTAGAAAGATCAAACCTCCCTCCTATGATGGGGAGAAGGAAGAAGATGCTGAAGCTTGGTTGCTGAACATGATTAAGTGTTTCCAAGTTTATGAATATGAAAGAAATCTGATGGCCAGATTAGCTGTGTACCAGCTACAACAAAAAGCTACACTGTGGTGGGAAGAGACAAAAATGGTGCATGCCATTGATGAAAAGACAGTTACTTGGGAAGATTTTTAGGCTAAGTTCAAAAATCGTTATTTGAACGAATGTTATTATGATGATAAAGCTAAAGAATTCCATGAACTTAGACTAGGACAGCTCACTATCGATGAGTTTGTCACTAAGTTTACCAATTTACTGAGATATGTCCCTTACATTAGGGAAGAAAAGGAAAAGGTACAAAGGTTTTTGAATTGTTTGCCTACTGTGTACAAAGAGAAAATTGAGTTTGACAACCCGAAGACAATGGACGAAGCGGTTAGAAAAGCAAGATTATGCTATCAGCAGTTTAAAGGAAAGGTTGAACAAGGGAAGAGCTGGTTGAACAAGGGTGAGTTCAAGGGGAAAAGACAAAAGCCAGCATATTTAAGGAATTTTGGTAGAGATCATCAGAGGGAAAAATTCAATAAACCAAAAGAGAGCCAAACTGCTCAGTCCCAAGTGGCTTCAAAACAAGTTGAAGGGAACAATAAAAAAGAAGGGACAGTCAGAATGAAGGAACCTTTGAAGTGTTGGGGCTGTGGAGAACCCCATATGATGAGGGATTTCCCCCATCGAAATATTCATATGATCAACAGAGAGTGAGAGGCAACAACAGTAAATGACATAGCCAGAAATATACCAACTATCAGTGCAGCATTGGAAAATCGGCAAGCAGAACATCAAGCAACCATGGTGGAAATGGAGGGTAAGATTTCTGACCTACCTGTTACTGTTTTGATTGATCCAAGTGCTTCTTTGAGTTACATTAGTCCTGGAATTGTAGAAAAATGTAAAATTAAACCTGAAAAGTTTCAGCAGTCATGGTTGGTACAGCTGGCCACTGGAACTAAGAGAAAAGTCACACATAAATTGCCCAAAACAGTAATACAATTAAATGGCTTTCCAACAGAAGTAAATTTGAACATATTTCCATTAGGATCTTATGACTTGCTGATAGGAATGGATTGGCTGGAAAAGAAGAAAGCTCTGATGAACTGCTGGGATAAAACCCTGCATTGTGTGGATGAAGAAGGGAAACCTTTTACACTAAAAGGGAAACCAAAATCCATTTCAATAAGACAAATATCAGCCTTAAAATTAAAAAGAACAGCTAGAAAAGGATACCAAGTTTATGCAGTACATGTGGAAGAAGTAGAACAGAGGACTGAAGAAAATCTGCTGAATGAGTTACCGGTGGTAAGGGAATTTAAAGAAGTTTTTCCAGAGGAGATTCCTCATCTTCCCCCCAAAAGAGAAATTGACTTTTCCATAGATCTGGTGCCGGGAGCCACACTTGTTTCCCGAGCCCCCTATCAGATGAGTCCGCCAGAACTTATGGAGCTGAAGATGCAGCTACAATAATTACTCGATAAAGGTTACATTAGACCAAGTGTGTCTCCGTGGGGAGCACCTGTTTTATTTGTTAAAAAGAAGGATGGAACTTTTAGGATGTGCATTGATTATCGTCAACTGAACAAGTTGACCATTAAAAATAGATATCCACTTCCTAGAATTGATGATCTTTTTGATCAAGTGAGAGGGGCCTCAGTCTTTTCAAAGATTGAATTAAGAACTAGTTATCATCAGCTCAGAATCAAGGAAGAAGACATTAGCAAAACAACCTTTCGAACCAGGTATGGACACTACGAATTTGTAGTCCTACCTTTTGGTCTGACAAATGCCCCGGCCACCTTTATGTGCCTGATGAATAGTGTGTTAAATAAGTATTTGGATAAATTTGTCCTGGTGTTCATAGATGATATTTTGGTCTACTCCAAAAACAAAGAGGAACATCAAGAACATTTACGGATAGTGTTACAAACTCTGAAAGAAAATCAGCTATATGCTAAGTTCAGTAAATGTGAATTTTACAAGGATAAGATTCAATATTTGGGTCATATTATTTCCGAAAAAGGCCTTGCAGTTGACCCTGAAAAGATAAAAGAAATTAAAGAATGGCCAGTCCCAAATGATCTTTCAGCAGTAAGGTCATTCATGGGGATAGCAGGCTACTATCGTAGATTTGTGGAAAGATTTTCTGCCATAGCACATCCCATCACTTCATTGCAAAGAAAAGGTGTCAAGTTCGTGTGGACTGAAAAATGTCAAAACAGTTTCGAACAATTAAAACAAAAACTTATTTCAGCCCCTATATTAAAAATTGCTGATCCTGATAAAGAGTTTGTTGTATGTACAGATGCTTGCAGAGAAGGGCTGGGAGGAGTCCTGTTGCAGGAAAATTCAGTTATTGCATATGAATCTAGGAAACTGAAAATACATGAACAAAATTATAGTGCTTATGATTTAGAATTTGCAGCTGTTATCCATGCTCTGAAAATGTGGCGGCACTATCTTCTGGGGAAAAAGTTCACATTGATGACTGATCATATTAGCCTTAAATATTTCCTTTCCCAAACTGACCTGAATGCAAGGCAAGCTAGATGGCTGTCCTTTTTAAGTGAATTTGATATGGACATAAAACATATCAAGGGAAAAGAAAATAAAGTTGTTGATGCATTAAGCAAAAATGCTTGTCAAAATTTAAATAGCATTGGGAGTAGTGGCCAGATTGAGGTAGAAGAGTTGGTGAGAAAAGCAGCAAGCCAAGACCCAAACTATGAAACACTCTTAGTGAAACTACAGAAAAGGGATAAAACTGATTTCACTCAAAATAAAAAAGGGCTACTATATTACAAAAACATGTTGTATATTCCTAATGTAAAGTCATTAAAAAGAGAAATTTTGGATGAATATCACAAACAGCCTTATGCAGGACATCCAGGATACCAGAAGATGTTAACAGCCTTGAAAAAGAAGTTGTTCTGGCCAGGAATGAAGAGAGATGTGGCAGAGTATCTAAGTAGGTGTATGGAATGTCAACTGGTTAAGGTTGAGCATCAACATCCAGCAGGTCTTTTAAACCCTTTGCCAATTGCAGAATGGAAATGGGATACAGTCTCCATGGATTTTATAACAGGGTTACCCAAAACCAAGTATCAACATGATTCTATGATGGTAGTAGTAGACACACTCACAAAAGCTGCCCACTTTATACCAGTAAAGTCTACCTTTGGGACAGCTCAAGTAGCGAATGTATTCTTGAAGGAGGTAGTAAGGCTTCATGGGGTGCCAAAGGTAATTGTTTCAGACCGAGATGCTAAATTTACAGTAGCTTTTTGGAAGGGATTATTTGGAGGGATGGGTACTAAGTTGAATTTTAGTACTGCCTATCACCCTCAAACCGACGGGCAAACAGAAAGGGTTAATCAAGTATTGGAAGATATACTGAGAATGTATGTGATGGATAGACCATCAAAATGGGAAGAGTATTTGTATTTAGCTGAATTTGCCTATAATAACAGCTACCAATATTCTATCAAGATGAGCCCATTTGAAGCACTGTATGGAAGAAAGTGCCGTACTCCTTTGAGATGGAGCCAACCAGAGGATAAATTAAAGTTGGGACCAGATGCCTTACAGGAGATGGAAAGAATTGTTAAACAGATATAGGGAAATATCAAGACAGCACAAGATTGCCAGAAAAGCTATGTTGATAAGAAAAGAGTGCACCGAGAATTCAAAGTGGGGGATCATGTGTATTTGCGCATAAAACCAAAAGAGAGCACACTTTATGCTGAAAATTGTGCAAAACTTTCTCCTAGATATTGTGGGCCTTTTGAAGTTTTAGAAAGGGTGGGACCAGTGGCTTACAAACTGGCCTTACCCCCCCATGTTAGAGTTCATAATGTGTTTCATGTTTCGTTATTAAAAAGATATGTACATGATGCTTCTCACATAGTTGATTGGAATGTTGTACAGGTGGAACCAGAAGGGGAGTTTCTGCCAAAATCGCTTCAAATATTGGAGCGAGAAGAAATTGAATTGAGAAACAGAACAGTGGCCAGAGTAAAAGTGCAGTGGAAGCACTTTACTGCTGAAGAAGCTACCTGGGAACGGGAAGCTGAAATGATGGAAAAATATCCATTTTTGTTTAAGTGAACTCTAATAGTTAAATAACAACATCGAGGACGGTGTTTATTTTCAAAGGGGGAATATGTAACACCCCCAATTTCTGTGTTGAATTTGAAAAAGTTAAACATTTGAAATTTAAATCCTAAAGGGAGTGGACCCCAAAGGATAAGTATGGTGTGAATGTATTTGAATATTTAATTTGAGGAAATAAATAAAATGATTGTGCATGTTGACCAAGATGAGAATTAGAGATCACTTGACAAATCCATGAGATGGATAAGGCAACAAATCTCCACAATCTTTCAAAAATCCTTGAAAGAAATTAATTTAGATTTTGAGGAGGAATCTAAATTTCCCCAATGATGAAAGTAGTTGGGAAGAGGTAAGAAAAGCTGGAAAAGCTGAGGAAAAGCATAAAACAGCTTTAAAGAGTCCTAAAATGGGAAGCCTAGGCTAAACAAGAAAGAAAGCATCCTGCTATTCTGGACGCAGAATTAGAAACATGCTTTGGGGAAATATGAGCTTAAATAAGCTGCTCCTAAGCAGATCAGAGGTTGATCTGTGGTGGAGGTGATCTTAGCTCGGGGGTGAGTTCTAGGAGACAAAGAGGACTCTATGGTTGGGAGGTTGGTCATTTGCAATAGTGGTATGTTTCTGAAATTCTTGTTATTTTGATTTATTATGGTATGAATTGGCTACATATAAAATTAATTTGAATGGTATGATTGAGTTTAGTACTACATTTAACAAAATCCATTCTAAGGCATTCACCTTCCAGATTCTGTTTAGTTGTAGACCAGAAATCTATAGAGTAGAAACCCACAGAAAATTTAAACCAAGGTCGGTTTAAATCTGAGGGTACTTAGTCTCCATAGATAATTAAATACTAACGTTTCATAAATATATATAAAGGTGGAATTGTATACTCATAGGTATGCTAGGAAAATATTGTAGCAGAACTGAAATCTACATGGTACATTAAAAGAGAAGCAAAGACATTAGAATATGTATTTTGAGTTCTTTCTAGAGCCAAATGTAATTCCACTCTATAAAAGTGTAATGGCTGACTACATGACTATTCGTTGTGTATTGAGCTTCATGCAACGGATTTGAATAATTTTTGTGTCACACCTCCCAAAATATTTTTTTTTCCAAGACAACGTATTCCCTTTCTATTGGAAAATTTTTCGCTTCTATTTTAAATACAATCTATATATATTTGTGAAATTCAATACCAAAGTTCACACTTGTTCAACTTATTAAATCCAACTAAAGTGCAACTTTATTAATCCAATATATATATATGTTTATATATATATAGATATTTAATATCTTACCCATAAAAATCTAAGGTGCAACTTTATTAAATCCAATATATATATATGTTTATATATATATAGGTATTTAATATCCTACCCATAAAACCATCAATGCGTGCTCCTTAAATCCAATTTATAAATATTTATATATCCTACCTATATGTATATATATATATAGGTGGTTAATATCCTAACCATTAAAATCATCACATTATATACGACTTTTAAACCATCGCATGATGTAGGATTTTAAATCATTCCCTCTTTACTTTTCAAAGTCACATAACCTAACATGATTATATCCTCATGTAAATTCGTATAGTATAGGTTTATGATATAATCATTTAATGCCACCTACATGTGAAGGACGAATCATGTAATGAGTAAATAAACCGGGCGCATGAAATTATTATTCAGAACCTACACTCTATACATATATTACGATGGTGTATGTATGCACTACCCTTCGCTATAATTAGCATCGTCATGTTACCACTGATATCTAACTTTCACCATGTACAGTTCAGGTACCCTATACAGTGATATGAATTACACCCGCGATCTTTCTCCAAAATAATTTCGTGTACCCACCCGAAGTAAGATTTCACCTCTTTTTGCCACGTAAGAATTTTATGAGGTCGTTTGTATGTTGGAGTTTTCATGTGGTCCACCAGCCGCTGCGGCGGTCTGCGTCCTCCTCTGTTTTTTGTACTTCCCGCATCGCTTTAGACCATTTACCATGGAAACAAGGATACACGTGTCCCACGCAGAGGCGATGAACTCTGCAAAGTTATCGGTTGGCGTTCGTTCTCGCCCACCTCGAGAGAGATAGGTTTTTGACCACGGTACTGTTCCTCCGTGCCACCGGCACGATTTTAACCACAGCTGTAAGTGCCCTCAGTAAGGGTCACTTCAGCAGGATGGACGCACAGCTTTGCAGAATTTCCGCCGGCTCGATGTACGAATTTAGAGCTGAGAAAATCAATTGTTATGGGATGGTACAGATTTACCTACTCGTCATGATCCTTAAAATCCCTCTCGGGATTTCGTGCGACTAGCTGTCGATGTGGATTAGGGTTGAGTCTCTGGCCTTTATGCCAAACCTGAAATGAACTCTTGCGTGTAATAATGTCGATTTAGGGTTAGGGTTTCGGTTTCACGTTTTAAACCCCCTCCCCACTCGGATCATTATTATTTCATTTTCTGTGTTCAGTTCTATTTGCCCTCTGTTTTTTTTTCTTATTGCTCCACCCTGTAGGGATCGAGATCACTCGACATGCGTGCCAAGGGCGCTCGATTCACCACCAACACAGTGGAAATCAGATGTTCCTGAACCGCTCCCCACCTCTGTCATTCACGCGTACGTGTTATTTGAATTAAAGGTTCGGGTTGTTCTTCTGAATAGAAAAAACAGGGTTTGATAGTCAAGTGAATGTGCGTTATCATTTTTGTAGGATGACCCGTGGTTGCATTGCGTGCCCTTTCTTCTTCTGGTGCAAACGACCGTGCTCGTTCCCAATCTTCCTTCTGGTTCACGATGGTAAATAACTTTCTTTAAATTCTGCATTGTAAGTTAGTTATGGCATGTTGGGTTTTTTTTTATGGGCATCCCATCAACTGCCCATCATTTGTTTCTTTTCATTTCTGCTAACTTTCCAGTATTAAGCCTGATTGATGTATGGGTTCTCTACCCATCCCCATTTCATTTTTTTCCATGTCGTTACGTACTAGCAATTTCTTGTTTTCCAGAGATTATGTTTATTATCCTGGTTATAGTGCGACGTGTATCTTTTGAACTCGCACCTTCGTTGGAATCGCCTCCCTGTCAACGTGCAGGGTAAGGGGCTCAGCGCACGCACTACTGTTCCGCCTTGCTATTACTCTCAGACTATTTATAAATGGAATGTCACTGGGTGTTAAATTGATCAAACGCTTATTGCGTGACTATGCTATTAATACTGTAGGGACCAATCATTTATTTAACCGAATGATTCTATTTCTTGGTTCAGGAAATGAATGACGGATATTATATTTATATGAGTACCTACTTTTGCTCCGATTATAACTAAAGCGAGTCTATTCAAATTTAGAAATAATACTGCTGGAATGGCGTGTTTGTTTTCGTCATTATTGTTAATTTTTTTCAAATATATCTATTATCCCTTGTTCCTCTTTTATTAATACAGCTCTCGGCGCTAACAGTCATGCAACAGGTTTCGTATTTCAATGGTTCAATACGACATAATTGTAGGCATGCACTATTTTCCTGAACCTGATGTTTACGCAGGTGTGGGAACTCGAAACCTCCCATGTCACCACTACAGAGATGCGCCGAACGTGATCTAGTACATGGAAATAAATAATGATTTCGTTTTTGTTCTTGCGTTAGCCGATCCTCCGGCGATTACCCAGTAAAAATCATTTTAATACTATCACTGTAATAAATAACGATTTCATTTTGTTTTGATCTAATCGACCTTACGGGGTCCCACAGTAAGAATCGTTTTAATATTATGTAGACAGAGTTAAGCGTATTACTCACTCTTTTAAATCTGATGCCATGCCTACGCATAGCTAGTTTCCACAGTTATTAAATCGTATTACTTCTGTTAACTAAGAACCAAAGGTTCTTTATGTTTTTTTTTCTTTTGATTTGGTTATAAATATTATGTCTCCCAAGCCGAAATTTCGGTTAGTGCCTTCAATGCGAACTTCACAAATATTTAATTGCTTCTCTTTTTATATATATATATATATATGTGATGTCCATGACTACTAATATGGATTCAAGAATTTGTCTCTAGTAATGTGGAATCTAGAATAGAGATTCCTTTATTTTGGTTCTTTCAGTTTTTCTTTCAAAGAGGTTTACTATTTATAAAGTACTAGTATGTTATGTTATGGTAATTCCCATTCTTTTCTATTTGTTTGTGTCTAGGCTCAGATTTTAGATTCCTCTATATTGGATATGGAAATGAGAATATTGTAATTTAAGCAGAAGCATATTAAAGTTACCCCAACCTTTTTTTTTTTTTTTTAAGTAATAGTCCTCCAGATTTGAAACCAGCAATGGTTTAAGAATTTTGCTAGAGGCTTGTCTATTATTTGGATTATCTACCATTGGGCAGAGATTTCAAAGGTAATTCTTATGATTACTTACAGCTAGAGGAAAAACTTCTTCTTGATTTAGAAATAACTCGAAATACTTATTCTCATGTCTTTGCTTCTATTTTATGTTACCATGTAAATATCAGTTTTGCTACCATATTTTTATAGCATACCTATGAGCATAAAATTTCACCTTTGTGTATATCAGAACCAAGTTAGTATTTAATTATCTGTGGAGAATAAGTACCTTCAGATTTAAACCGACCTTGGTTTAAAGATTCTGTGGGTTTCTACTCTATAGATTTCTGGTCTACAACTAAATAGAATCTGGAAGGTGAATGCCTTAGGATGGATTCTATTAAATGTAGTACTAAAATCACTCATACCATTCAAATTGATTTTATATGTAGCCAATTCATACCATAATAAATCAAAATAACAGGAATTTCAGAAACATACCAATATTGCAAATGACCAACCTCCCAACCTTAAAGTCCTCTTTGTCTCCCAGAACTCACCCCCGAGCTGAGATCACCTCCATCCCAGATCAACCTCTGATATGCTTAGGAGCAGCTTATTTAAGCTCATATTTTCCCAAAGCATGTTTCTAATTCTGGGTCCAGAATAGCAGGATGCTTTCTTTCCTATTTAGCCTAGGCTTCCCATTTGGGACTCTTTAAAGCTGTTTTATGCTTTTCCTCAGCTTTTCCAGCTTTTCTTACCTCTTCCCAACTACTTTCCTCTTCATTGGGGAAATTTAGATTCCTTCTCAGAATCTAAATTAATTTCTTTCAAGGATTTTTGAAAGATTGTGGGGATTTGTTGCCTTATCCATCCTCATGGATTTGGCAAGTGATCTCTAATTCTCATCTTGGTCAAAATGAACAATCATTTTATTTATTTCATCAATTTAAATATTAAATTACATTCACACCATACTTATCCTTTGGGGTCCACTCCCCTTAGGATTAAAGTTCAAATGTCTAACTTTTTCAATTTCAACACAGAAATTGGGGGTGTTACATTTTGTATGCCGGAAGTACTATATTAAAACTCCAAAGTCAGCGTGACATTACCTATACCTGTGAGAATTGCTACCATCATTAAAACACTAGGAATACAGAGTTGAATTTTCGTTAAGGGATGGGGATGACCGATGCAAGAGTTCAGTACCCTCCCTTGCAAGAAGCATTAGTTATTATCGCCATTAAGTCGAAAGGATGCCTACTGAAATATTTCGAACCTGATGGGCCAATACGCCTTTGAATCTAGCCGACTGAGACAGTTTACCATAAATATATAATCGTAGCCATAGAGTAAGTTCGATAAATAGCGGTTGATTTCAAATGATATCAGAATTGTGAAAGCACATACCAACAAAATTGATGCATAAATCTCTGCAACCGGAAGAAAGAAATTAGGGATTTACCTGTGAATAGGGTTTCCTTCCCACCCTTGCATCGTGTCGACGTTAACAACATTAAAACGAGAACTCCATATGATGTGCAAAGAAATTAGAACGCCGGTTGTGGAGAGACTGTCAAATATGGGTGCAGAGAAACCTAAGATCCCGCACCCGGATGTAGAAAAAAAATATATTAAGAAACGCCTCGGTGTATAGCCATTAGGAAAGCTTGCTAATGGTTTCTGCACATGTAATGCGTGCTGAATGCAACAATGATAAATCAGTGAACCAGAACTCTCACAAGCTATACGACTAGGGTTTACAGCCGAGCAGATTAACAAAACTATGATAAGAATAAAATGAGGATTAAAACATGCTAGAGGATAGGCTAGATCTCCGCCCTCCAGTGAACAGCCTGAGACGCCGACATCCTTCCCTCTCTGCGCAAAACAAACAATAGATGATGAGACACTTTATTATCGAAATAAAATAAAAACGAAGTAAGGATCTCAGAACGTAAGGAATTATAAAAATGAGGGGATTCAGAGAAACGTGAAACCTTACACTGGAACTCTCCAGCGATACAGACGCCTTCGCGATAACTTAGCATCCCTGCACATGATTCACATCGCAACTTAGGTGAAGAAGCCTGAAGGGAGTCAAGCACAAAACAAGAGAAAATGAATGGGTAACCGTAACCTGATCTGGTTATACCATCAACAACAAGCAAGGGGAGCGTTGAATGGCAACAATTCTGTATCCCCGAAATAGATAGGAAGGGTCGGATAAATAGATCGGCATAAGAGCCTCCAATTAAAAGAACCCTCGAAACCCTAATCCCACTACCCTAGAACTTCAGAAAATCCCGATGTCGATTGAGAAAACTTAGCTACGTCGATAGGAGGGTACCAAGCGATATTAAGGAGCGCAGAGGAGGTATGGTATCGTATGCACATAGGTACAGGGTTAACCCTAGAACTAATAACTGCCCGAGGCAGAAATCAGCGCACACAGTACTTGGACCAGCCAGAAATGACAAATAGCAAGCCACACGTCGAGTTCTTGCTGGGCATGAGTCGATATATGCTACCGCTGGCACTTTCCTCTCACGGGCGAGACGCCGTTCCGGCAAGCAAAAACCAGCGAAATATCACAACCAAACTCACACGTCAAAACCAGCCGAATAGAGCACTGTGCTATGCGGCTATTACAAACCATAAACAGTACAAATAGTGAGTAATATCCGTATGAAAACAAGACGCGTATGCGCGGGTTCAAAACAAAAATAATGATAAACCGTCGCCAGGTGAAATGAATTCGGAGGTTATATTTTCTACGCCAACGCGCAGACTGTCTACATTATTATCTGTGATGGTATTCGTATCATTATAAACCGATAAGGATATGCCACGCCGCAATGAATCCGACAAAGAATGGAATGTGAATAATGCCAAAAGTTTATGATCATGGTTATACAGGTTTTCGAAAATTCCAAAACTAATAGGTGAAAATCGAACGCCGAAATATATATATATCAATAATTCGAACGCCGAAATCGTTACGATGGTAAACCTACACGGATATATAGCTCTGTATATAAATGGAGTTAATTAACTATATATTATGTATTATATGCATAATCGATGTTTCAATATATTCTCCATTATATTTACCCTATGTCTAATTCCTGTTTGGAAGGATGTAGTAGCTTTTTCGATGGGTATAGATATAGGTAATGAATATATATTTCATGCAGTGTTTTATATATATGCGCGCCTTCAAGTAATTTTATCAAAGTGTATCTATATATATATGGGTTATATATATATGTGTTAGGTATAGGTGTAAGCGCACTCAAATAATTTTATCCAATGATATATATATATGTGTTATATACTTTTATATAAGAGGTATATGTGTGATCGAAAGAGATGAATGTACATAGTGTCTATACTTACACTATATCTAGGGGGAGTATCCCATGTTGATATAGAGGGGGTATAAAATTTTATATACATGGGTTTAGTGTACACATGGGGAATATTGAATGTTATTAGGAAAGGATAGTGGAAAAGAGATCTTAAATTTTTAAAGGAGATACTAGAGGGGTAGAGGAAAATATAACAATAGATGGAAATAAACATCCAATTTCTGAACTTATTATTCAGACAACCAGGTAAATAAAAATGAAAACCCAGTATATAGGTGGAAAAAAAAAAAAAAAATTTCTTAAACTGCTGGTGTTACAGATAATAGGTACTATAGCTCCAACATTTTAAAGCCAACAACAATATTATTTATATGGTATAAAAAGTATGGTCAGAATTTTTCAATGTCCAGAATTTTGTTAGCAATCTCATATAAAAAGTTAATGTTAATACCTTTTATATCTATTTCCTGTATCCTAAAATTTTAGTTATTAACCTCAAAATTTTCAAATTTGATTTACAATCCCAATTAAAAACTCTCCTATTTTCCTTTGCAATAAGTTAAAGTACTTATTTTATTATCAAAATATAACATACTACTATTGCAAATAAACCTGTCTTGTCCTATCTATTGTATTTATCAATACCCACTAGTTTACTATCTTATCATTACATTTACCTTGACTAATTCACTAAACACCGCTTCCATACAGCCTATCATTACTCTATTCAACACTTTGGATATTTCATAGCACTTCCTCAATTGCACTCATGAAATTCCTTTATTGAAAGCCCATATGAACTCTACAAGGCACATCTTACTCTCAAAGTTATAATACGTTTTCAATGTTAAAAAAGCATTTTTTTGACTTATACTCTACCACCCTCATATTTCGACTTATGTTGCCTTTGCTGTGTACATGTAATTTCCATCCAAACCCATTGAATTCCTCTATCTTTTTCTTGAAACTAGAGCTAGAGCTAGTTACCAGGTTGGTTGTTTCCTATGTGGAAAGGGAAAACATAGATAGCGTTTACTAGTAAAAAAAACAAAGCATTGTGAATGAAACAACGCACAGTTCAGGTATGCCACCACTCAGAATTTCTAGGAAGAAAATGTGATTGTTTGTCCTATAAATAAGCTCAAAATTCAATGTCAAATTTAAAATTTTCAATCATGTAAATAGCCTCAAAATTCAATGTCAAATTTAATATGGTTAGAAGAGAATGACATAAGATAAAAAAACATCCAAAATACTAAAATTCTTTATATCAGCAAGTAGAAAATTTAGCAAAGATATAAGTGAATGTGAAACAAAATCATAGATTCATAAAAACCCCTAAAGCCCCAATAATAAAAAAATTGATAACTAAATATCAAGTCAATAGACAAACTCCATAGATAATGCACTCCATGTTAAGAAGGCAAGTGATAGACAATGAAGAGCCATCGAATAGGCCAACTGAAACATACAAAGAACTTGTTCTGGAAAGGATGCTAGCATAGGTCCTCCAGCTAAGAAAACCTGCTATGAGTGGAATTTTTTAGACACTTTTTTGCCATAAAAATCACCTAGGATTGGTTCTCACCATCATCCACACCACTTGAGGGGAGGGGAGACATTTGACCAAGGTCACAAAATTAATACAAGTGTGATTACTATCCAACTTGCTTCTGAACCACACTCCCATGGGCTAAAAGGAACTTATTTAAGAAAGGTATTTCCCTTTAATCTAGATTATGAATGGAGTCTAGGTTCACTTTTCTTCAGATTTATCTCAGTTGATGGTTTTCTCTAACCAAAGAGGTAGATAGTTTTAATAGGTCAAAATTTGTGCTCAAAAGCTACATTACAAATAACATGATGTCAAAAAGTGGCTACTAGGTGAAACACATCATAAACTAAAACCCCATCAAAATCATCATATTTGGAAAGGGTTTCCTTCATTTGTATAGGTAATGTATTGTGGGATAAATTCATCCCATTTTGGGAAAAACCTCCATGTTTCTCAAAGAAATGCCATCATTACTACCCCTGTTTCTCAAAAAATATTTAAAAAAATCAAGCTATCCCAAAATATTCTTTAAATCCACAATAAAAGAAAAACACAAACAAAGAATGAAACCCTAAACATAAATCCATTGTTTTTTAAACTCATTATATTCAATACAACATTTTTTATGTTTGCAGATGTGAAGTTTTGATAGCTGCTTCAAAAGGTTTCAGATTGAGTTGTAGAGCTGGAGTTCTATGAGTGCAGATCCACTGCCATGAGATGCAATTTTTACATGGCATCAGAGTTGTACTGTTGAAATTTTCCATCAAAATGAATAGATAATTTAGGAACCTATAAGAAGGCACTGAGAATAAAATATCTCAGCAGGTATGGTGCCCAAAAATATTTAGTGGTGTAAGACTCAGTTTTGACCATTTGGATGAAATTTTGTATAAATTGCAAACAAAAGTTTAAAATGGCAGGATAATTAGAGGAATGGATAACACCTGGTGAAAACATCCTTGATATGAATTAACCTTCTTGGTTCATATATGACTTTTGAGGGAATACTAAACCTCATTTACTTATACCACATTAGAATCTTGCAACATTTTAAGGGAGAAAAATGTTAAATGTGCCATACTATCTGATTCACCAAAATCACAAAGCTAATTCAGAAGCACCCTAGAAATGAGCAGAGAACGTTATATCACCGTGGCCTCACCGAGTTAATCTGAGAATGGGAACAAGAGAAGTATGAAAAGACTTGGGCTCAATTTCTCAAAGATAATCAGTTTGTTGAAAATATCTGTGAGTAAAAAAAAAATGCAGAAGGAAGCCCCAAGGGAGGAAGAGGAAAGAGTTGAGATACCTCCACCTCAATCTCAACCAACACAAGCCCCAAGAAAATAACCCATCATGTATAGTAGAAGGGTCACAAGGGCCATGTAAAGACAAAACCAAGATGAACAGAAAAAGGATCAAGCATTTTCCAATGTGGAAAAAAGAAAAAGAACTAAATTCTCTTCAACAGATACCTTGGAGATACACGAAGACCATCAGATATTGTATGACTATATACAAGACAACATAATCAAGATTCTTTGGTTGCTAAGTTGGTAGTCCAAGTGGAAGCTCATTCGGGAAGTAAGAGATCTCACAAACAATGTGTTAAGAACTATTCTGTCTTAAATGAGCTTAGATTTTGAACATTAGCGAGTCGTTGGTCTCTGAGTGAAATCACCAGTTGTCACCACCGTTGCCAGGGTTTGTTACTTTAGAATTTTTTATAACAGACAACGGCTTCAACAGACGTAGATATGATTCTTGTGCCCTCTGGCGAGGGTTCCAGCTCTCAAGCCGGAGCAAGCACTTCCACCGAGAAGGCCAAATGTTTCGAAATCAAGAAGTGGAATGTTGTGGCCCTTTGGGCATGGGATATTGTGGTTCAAAATAAAGAAGTGGAATGTTGTAGCCATTTGGGCGTGGGATATTGTGGTTGAAAATTGTGAAATTTGCAAAAATCACATTATGGAACTCTGTATTGAGTGTCAGGAAAATCAAGAAAGTGCAACAAGTGAAGAATGTACCGTTGCATGGGGTGTTTGCAATCACGCCTTTCATTTCTGAAAAAAATAAATAAAAAAATAAAAAAATCATAAACCTTCCTTCGATATCTTCAAGGCAAAAGGTGGAGAGACTTACCTGGCTAGAAGAATCTACGTGCTCGTGCTCACGATGGCTTGAATGCTCCATCCAAAACGATAGTTGCACTATAGAATGAATAAAAACGAAAGTGCAGAATGTCGGGGGAGACAACTGTTTTAGGGTTTTTTTATAAGAATAAAACTCTCAGACGAGAGTTAAAAAAACTCTAGGCTGAGAGTTTTACAACTCTCGTCCGAGAGTTTATGTCAATACAACTCTTGAACGAGAAAATACTTAACTCTCGTCCGAGAGTATTTTAACTCTGGTCAAGCCCAATCAAACTCTCGAGCGAAACATTAAAAATCTCTTGGACGAGAGTTTTAAAAACTCTCAGTCGAGAAATTGAGTTGACTATTTTCTCGGACGAGAAATTAAATATTTCACTTAAATTCTAGCCATCCACCAAAAAGTGTTTCCCAATTCGGGATTTCACCCATTATAAGACTCAAGGAGAAACAATTTATCGAGTGTATGGATGGTTATAAAAGACTTTCACTCTTCTTTGATGGTGCCTCAAAGGCTAACCCAGGCATTGATGGGGTTGGAGGTCTTATTATGAATGAACATGGTTGCATTTTGGCTTCCTTTGAATGGGGGTTTGGCTCTTTGTCAAACAACAGAGCTGAGGCAATTGCAAGTGTACAATGAATAATTTATTTTGGATACATTTTCTATGGATAGACGATAGCTACACCATGCAGGAAACAAGCTGCAGAGGGAAGGCAAGGCCTTGCCTTAGAAAGGGTTATGCTTGCTTGTGAGTGCCCGAACCTCCTTTACAGCATGGATTTTATGAAGAAATATATTTTTACTAATGCAGCTCCGTGATTGAACTTCCTGTGATGCAACTAATGCAGCTATCTTTACCCATGTTGTCTCTGCGGAGTAAACCAGCTACAACTTGACTGTCCGTTAAGTAGATTTTGTTTAACGCATTTCATTATCTTACTGCCCTTAAATAAATTTTTAATATTTTTCTCAGCTCCATAATGAAATAAAAGTTTAATAAATTTTTAGTATTTATTTTCTTTTGTAAATAATTGCATTGTTCTATGCAAAGTGAAATCAATGGTTACATTTATTTAGATGCAATGGGAGAATAAACTTATTATAGATAGTTATAAATTAAAATTGGATTATTATTATTTTTAATAAATAAATTTTAATTTATATTAATAAATATATGATTATTTTGTATTTGCAATTAATTTGGATTTAGAACCAAATTAATCAATGGTTACACTTATTTAGATGCAATGGGAGAAGAAACTTATCATAGGTAATTATAAATTAAAATTGGATGATTATTATTTTTAATAAATAAATTTTAATTTATATTAATAAATATATGATTATTTTGTATTTAGAATTAAATTAATTCAATTGAAATATATTAAAGATTTTAATCATATTTTATTTGATTTTTCATTTTTAATTTATAATAAAAATTGTATTTAATTTTCATATGCATTTTTATATGGAATACTATTAAAATTGTTGTTTTTAATTGGAATAATAATTTTTAATCTCTTTCTTTTAGAATAAAATGTCTAACTATAGAGTATAAGAGCTTTTAATTTCATGTCTAATTCCAAAAAAATTCAAGTGTAGAATGTCTACAAACTTTGTCTTCCAACTATAGAATATTCATGGGCTTGATTAGCCATGGTTTTGAGAGAAGGATTTCCAATCTCTTGTTTCCAATTATAAAATGTCTAACCATGTTTAAGTAGAGAATGTTCACAATCTCTTACCTTGTTTCCAATTAGAAAATGTGTAACCATGTTTAAGTAGAGAATGTTCACAATCTCTTACCTCTTATTATAAAATGCCTATGGAATTAGTCTTGGGAATCAAAAGATATGGAGAATCAAGAATCCCTGCATTTTATGATACTAAAAAAAAAAAAAACCAAAATAATGAAGTGTAATAATCATATTTTTGAAAAAACAAAATAATAAAGTGTAGTGATCATATTTTTTATTAATAAGCTTTCTACCATCCACAACAAACATTAAATTATAACCTATGTAACATTTTTCATTATTTTCATTAATATTATTTTTCATTATTTTAGTTATATTAGTTAATATTATAATAACAATTTTCTAACTTGAATAGATCATTTTTTTCACTCAGGGGATCACACCTAGCCTAGCCACACCAAGTATTAACATAATTGGAGTTTATTTTGAAAACATAACTTTCACAACACATGGTGCTTTAACAATAAACTATATCACCATTTATTCTAAAATCTACACCAAGTAAACTATCATAATATCTCAACCTGAATTCCTGAAATGATGAAAGCCTCTCTTGGAATTGTAGGGGACTAGGGCATCCCTCTAAAAACACCGCTCTGAGATACCTTCTTAATCAAGAAAAGCCTGACATAATTCACCTTCAAGAAACTAAACAAGGAGAAAGAGACACGGGGAACATTATAAATAAAATGAAGAATTAGATGGGCACCGTGGTGGAATCCAAAGGTGCCTTTGGAGTAATTCCTACAATTTGGAATCAGAATGCTTGGAAACAACTGTATGTCACCAAGACCAAGGACTGGATCAAAGTCAATCTTCAGAATACGCAAGAGAAAATTGCAGTAACTGTTTACAATATATATGGACCAAATCATTACAAAGATAAAAAAGTATGTTGGAGCACCATGAAAGCATTTATAGACAGTAAGGGTAATATAAACATCATCATTGGAGGGGACCTTAACTTGATCATGCATGCCAATGAAAAAAGAGGTGGTAGTTTTAATACTGATCACTCAAGAGGCCAACTAGAAAAAATTATACAAAAATCATGATCTGGTAGATATCATCCCCAAAAACCGAATATTCACCTGGAGCAATCGAATAATTGGAGCTGGGAATATAATGGAAAGGCTGGACCCTTTTATTGTGGTTGTTCCTCTTGTCTCTCATTGCTCTGTTGCATCCTCCAATATCCTCTCTTACTCTGCCTCTGATCATTACCCTACCACCCTCACCTTAGGATATCAGTCCTCCCTTCCCTTTTAGATTCAATCCGTTGTGGAATGATATCCCTGAAGCCAGAAAAATCATGCTTACCCCTTGGTTGCAGCACGTTGTGGGCTCCCCAATGCACATTTGGGAAACAAAGTTGAAGAAGGTGCATATGGCACTTAAATATTGGGAAAAACTTAACTATAGGGAACCGGAAAAAGTCAGAAATGAAATCAAAGGGAAGGTGGAAGCAGTCTAAACTGACATCGACATTCATGGAGTGAGCCAAGAGAAGCATGAGTAGGAAAAATAACTATACTGGAACTTGTATAAAGCATACAGGAAAGAAGAGGAAAAATGAAGGCTCAAATCAATAAATCTTTGGTTGCGGGCTGGTGATAAAAAAACCTCTTTCTTCTATAAACAAGCTACGATAAGAAATTCAAGAAACAATAGCTCATCCATTATTGATGACGAAGGAACGGTGCATATTGATGAGGAAGCTATCAAGGCAGCTGTTAACAACCATTATAAAAATATTATGACTGAAACAATTGTGTCGCAGGATTATAGTGATTTCTTGACCTACATGCCCAAACTGATCACGAATGAGATCAACACATCCTTCACCAAGGAAATAGAGGAGGATGAAATCCTCAATGCTATTTGGACACTCCATCCCGACAAGTCTCTAGGCCCGGATGAATTTTCCATAAGTTTTTTCTGGACCTTTTGGGAAGTTATTAAGAAGGACCTTATTAAAATGATCCTTTGGGTTCAAATAAAGAAGAAGATTGGTGGCTATACAAACTCAACCTTTCTCGCCCTTATACCCAAAGAGAGTCGTCCCTCCTCATTCTCCAGATTTAGACCTGTTTCCCTTGGCAAGTCTTCATACAAAATGATTACTAAACTCCTTTCCACCCACCTCAAACCCCATCTCCCAAACCTAATTTCTGAAAATAAAGGGGGCTTCATATCCCAAAGAAAAATCTTAGAATCTATCCTTTTGGCCCAAAAATCCGTTCACTCGAGTATGATGAGAATAGAGAAAAGATTCATCCTGAAAATTGACCTTGCCAATTCATTTTATAGAGTGAGACATTCCTTCCTCCTCTCCGTCCTTCAGAAAGTGGGATTTGAAGTAGATTTCATATCTCTCATCAACGCTTGCATCTCCAATCCTTGGATCACCCCCTTAGTCAATGGAAGGCCTGGGAAATTCTTTCAATATTCTCATGGCCTCAGAGAAGGTTGCCCTCTATCTCCCTTCATATTTATCTTCACAGCAGAGTCCTTCAAGAGGGCCTTGGATCGCAAGCACGAAGTTGGTCTCATCACTGGTATCAAGTTTTGCAACATAGCCAAGAATATGAATCACTCTCAATTTGCAGATGAAACCCTCTTGATGGGTGGAGCCACCTGCATTATTGCTCAGAGATTCAAGTCACTTCTTGTAACTCCTCCAGTAACGATTTTTTTTTTTTTTTTTTCGATATACAGGGGTTTTTTCTCTATTCACCTAGTTATGTAAATAAGGCTTCAACATGTTAACTTTAGTTCTCTCATGATAAAGTTTCTTCTAACCATTTAGCATCTCTGTCTCCATAAGAAGGTGAACATTCCGCCTGTATTCTTTTCAACCAATTATATATATATGAACTGCCATACCACTTTACATTATCATGGGATGTGGTTTTTTTTTTTTCTCTAGATTTAATAAAGTCATCGTCTATATGAACCCACATATTTTTCAATAACCTCTCCTAACATATATATATTTTCAACACATAAAATTTTGAATTCCCTATAGATTATCTGCGTATATCTATGGATCCACATATACATAGTGATAACACCCTATGGCTAATTCCTAAATCCACCTATGTATGAATATATAGATGTCATTATATATATACATATACCACATATACTACTGGCATAGGTAGCCTTTGGCCCTATTAATTTAATGAGCGCTTATATACCTATATATAACATCTATATGTCTATACATAACATAAATAGAGGTCCAAACTTTAGTCTAAATCAATTGGAGTGCAACCATATGCATCTATCCTAAATTCGAATTAACCCTTTAAATGTTTTCATGGGATCATTACGCATATACAAACATGCAATATAAAACACACGGAAATATAATTGATACACAGTACAACCCTTACCTTTTTCTTAATTCGTATACTTATCCTTGAAGCTATAATCATAATTGTGAAACCCTACCTTAGGTCACGACTTGCGCGCTCGAACGCTGGTTATAATTCCATTTCCTTCAGCGAACGATGATTTTTGGTTTCTGTATGGTTTATGTGAAAGTATTGACCGGATTTCTTCACGTCGTAACTCATTATTGCTCGTTCATATTTATGCAGGTAGCATCAAATGTAATAATATTTTGGTGTGCAGATCTCGACATTGAACTCCTATGCC
Organism: Pinus albicaulis; assembly: GCA_034641835.2. Taxonomy (NCBI): domain Eukaryota; kingdom Viridiplantae; phylum Streptophyta; class Pinopsida; order Pinales; family Pinaceae; genus Pinus; species Pinus albicaulis. The sequence continues at coordinate 30,569 of JAXQQM020067523.1, forward strand.
ATACGGTGCCCCTTTCGGCGGTTTACCATGATTACGATTATGAGCGAGGATCGACACGTTGCAAACATATGCGTACTAGTCCTGGAACGTGTTATACACGTTACACAGTGTTTAACGTATGAAATTGGTTCTATAGACAGAGCTGGTGTTTAACGTATGAAATTGGTTCTATAGACAGAGCTGGCAATCTCACTCCCGCAAAGAGAGTACCAATTGCCGGCGTATCTCGTCTCATACTTAGCAACGTTTGACGGTTGATGTCGGCTCATTCATGTACTATGAGGGGCGAGTCCTGCCTCGGATACTTAAATTTTTAGGGTTAGAACTCTATTACTGTGCGGCAGGGCGTAGCTGCTACATAACCCCACTGCGCGCTTTAAAGTCGCTTAGTACGAGCTCGTCGACATGGCCGACTTTCCGCACTCAACCGATTCTCTGATCTTTCTGGGCTAATGAAATTAGGGTTACAGGAATTTCTTTTAAGTCAAAGCTCCTGAGCGGCGTTGTTCATCCGATCTTTCACTATTTTTTTCTGTGCGCAGCGTCATTGTAATTCCCCACTCTCTTCACCGGTGGTCGTGGGTGTGATCAGATTCGGTTGCGGCTAGGGTTCATTGGTTCGGGTTTGTTATTATTCTTCATGCAGGATTTCTGGTATATCTCTGTATCTTATTCCTGTTATATCCCTTACGCCCTTCGACTTGTTTTCTTTGTGGTTTAATAGAGTATACAGTAGCTCATTCTTTTCAGATTGTGTTTTGCAGAGAGGACAACGTGTCGCATCTCAGGCTAGCCGATTCTCTGGCATTTAATAAGTTTCGACTTAATCTCAGGAAACGCTATGGTAATTTTACCCATTCACTGGGGTTTGTTTCATCCAAATTTTTTTCTAAACTGTTATGAAGTAAACCCTAGTTGGTTAGCTAGGTTTCTTTGTGTCTATACTGGATACATAGGCGTTGTCAAAGGTGTTAAAGACCAGTCCGCCGCACTATATTGCACTTTGTTTTGTTTCGTTTTACTGACAGAATGACCAATGATTCGAACTCGTCCAACAGTAGTCTCTGTGCACTAATACTATTAAAGTTTGTGATCAGATATGTTCAGAAATGGTATTGTTCTTCGCAACGAAGGTAAACATTTCGTTTTCTGTGGTATTTTCAACGCTATATCCTACTGCATGTCACGGAATTTCAATGACTTCTCGTCAAATTTAATATACCATGCAAATCATATAGTCTGCTCTTTATATGTTTCACGCGGTCTCATAATAATAACTTTTCTCTATTTTGTTTTGTAAAACTGTGTGGATCTACCCGCTCGCTCTTATTGATTAAGGTTAAAATATTATTTATCCGTCGTATTGTCATATACTGTTCATCTCTATTCGTTCATTCACATTACAGACTCCCCACGAGCCGTGGTTTACAATGTCGTTGCCGTCGGAGGACTTGATGACAACGGCCAATGGCATAGTGTATTTATTTCTCACCACCCATTATGCAGTTTGACCATACTTTCATCCTATATGCATTCCCTTTTCACACCATTGACTCGTATTTATTTTTCTCATGCAGCATATATTGTTCAAATATATAACATTCGTATTTATGGTTTATACTTTTATCATATATGGTTTGTATATGTATTAGTATTCCTATCTCCTTCGGAATATATGTTTCATTGTGTATATATCTTATTTTTAGTCGAGCCTAAGAGGACCTAATTGCTCTAGACCTCGACACTTGTTAACATATATATATGATCTAGATATATATATATATATATATATATATATATATATATATATATATATATATATTAAAATGCCTATGCATATATTCGATAGTTTAAGTTGATAATGTTCATTACGCATAGCTTTAATCCATAACCATAACCTTTCTTTTAAGGGTTAGAGGTGAATTTAAATTACAATACACTCTATAATGGCTATGAATGAGGTAACACTCCTATAGTGCAGATTTACTCTTTGGTTTAATAAGAGTACATATTCTAAAGTCCTCGCTCTTAATTTCTATTTTTTTTTCTCTTTGATGTATACCTATATGTATACAAGAGTGTTTGACAAGAGGAACTTCCTTATAAAGTAAGTCTTTTGCTATAGTGCTTGTCTTCAAGGATTAAGGATGGATTTAGAAATGCAATATAAACATTTATAACTGTCATAATGATCAGATAGAGTAGAATTTCTCTTTTTCGGTCACAAGTTCCAATGTCATATTCTACTATCTTACTTTCTTCCCTTTATGTTTTTGTATCATGTAAATGCAATTCTGCCTACAATATTTTTCTAGCATGCATATGAGCAAAATTATCAAATTTATATATACAGGAAATAGGATGGTATTTATTTATCTGTGGAGACTAAGTAACTTCAGATTTAAACCAACCTTGGTTTAGAGTTTCTGGGGTTTCTACTCCATGGATTTTTGGTCTACAACTAAACAGTATCTGGAAGGTGAATGCCTTATGATGGACTCTGTTAAATGTAGTACCAAAATCAATCATACAAATTTTCTTAAATTTTTATATGTAGCTAATTCATACCATAATACATCAAAATGAACAGAATTTACAGGAACATACCACTATTGCAATTGACCAACCTCCCAACCTTAGAGTCCTCTTTGTCTCCCAGGACTCACCCCCGAGCAGAGATCACCTCCTAGAACAGATCAACCTCTGATCTGCCTAGGAGCAGCTTATTTAAGCTCATATTTCCCCAAAGCATGTTTCTAATTCTGCGTCCAGAATAGGAGGATGCTTTCTTTCCTGTTTAGCCTAGGCTTCCCATTTTGGGATTCTTTAAAGCTGTTTTATGCTTTTCCTTAGCTTTTCCAGCTTTTCTTTACCTCTTCCCAACTACTCCTCTTCATTGGGGAAATTTAGATTCCTCCTCAAATCTAAATTAATTTCTTTCAAGGATTTTTGAAAGATTTTGGGGATTTGTTGCCTTATCCATCCTCATGGATTTGGAAAGTGATCTCTAATTCTCATCTTGGTCAAAATGCACAATCATTTTATTTATTTCCTCAAATAAAATATGCAAATACATTCATACCATAATTATCCCTTGGGGTCCACCCCCTTTAGGATTAAAGTTCAATGTCTAGCTTTAAAAATTCAACACACAAATTGGGGGTATTACATATTCCCCCTCGGAAAATAAACACCGTCCTCGGTGTTATTATTTAACTACCAGAGTTCAATTAAACAAAAATGGATAATTCTCTATCATTTCAGCTTCCCTTTCCCAGGTAGCTTCTTCAGCAGTAAAGTGCTTCCACTGCACTTTTACTCTGGCTACTGTTCTGTTTCTCAATTCAATTTCTTCCCGCTCCAAGATTTGAAGCGTTTCTGGCAGAAACTCCCCTTCTGGTTCCACCTGTACAACAGTCCAATCAACTATGTGAGAAACATCATGCACATATCTTTTTAGTAATGAAACATGAAACACATTATGCACCCTAACATGGGGTGGTTAGGCCAGCTTGTAAGCCATTGGTCCCACCCTTTCTAACACTTCAAAAGGACCACAATATCTAGGTGCAAGTTTTGCACAACTTCCAACATAAAGTGTGCTCTTTTTGGGTTTGATGCGTAAATACACATGATCCCCCACTTTGAATTCTCGGTGCACTCTTTTCTTATCAGCATAGCTTTTCTGGCGATCTTGTGCTATCTTGATATTTCTTTGTATTTGTTTGACAATTTTTTCCATCTCCTGTAGTGCATCTGGTCCCAACACCAGTTTATCCTCTGGTTGACTCCAGCTCAAGGGAGTACGGCACTTTCTCCCATAGAGTGCCTCAAACGGACTCATATTAATAGAGGATTGGTAACTATTATTATAGGCAAACTCAGCTAAATGCAGATACTCTTCCCATTTTGATGGCCTATCCATCACATACATTCTCAGCATATCCTCTAAAATTTGATTTGTTCTTTCTGTTTTCCCATCAGTTTGAGGGTGATAGGCGGTACTAAAATTCAACTTAGTACCCATTCCTGCAAACAATCCTTTCCAAAACGCTGCTGTAAACTTAGCATCCCGATCTGAGACAATCACCTTGGGAACTCCATGCAGCCTTACTATCTCCTTTAGAAAAACATTTGCTACTTGAGCTGTTCCAAAGGTAGATTTCACTGGTATAAAGTGGGCAGCTTTTGTGAGAGTGTCTACTACTACCATTACAGAATCATGCTGATATTTAGTCTTGGGTAATCCTGTTATAAAATCCATGGAAACTGTGTCCCATTTCCATTCTGCAATTGGCAAAGGGTTTAAAAGCCCTGCTGGATGTTGATGCTCAATCTTGACAAGTTGACATTCCATACACTTACTTAGATACTCTGCCACATCTCTCTTCATTCCTGGCCAGAACAACTTCTTTTTCAAGGCTGTTAACATCTTCTGGTATCCTGGATGTCCTGCATAAGGCTGTTTGTGATATTCATCCAAAATTTCTCTTTTTAATGACTCTACATTAGGAATATACAACCTGTTTTTGAAATAGAGTAGCCCCTTTTGATTTTTAGTGAAATCAGTCTTACCCCTTTTCTGTAGTTTCACCAAGAGTGCTTCATAGTTGGGATCTTGATTTGCTGCTTTTCCCACCAATTCCTCTACCTCCATCTGGGCACTACTCCCAATGTTGTTTAGATGTTGACAAGCATTCCTACTAAGTGCATCCGCAACTTTATTTTCTTTTCCCTTGATATGCTTTATATCCATATCAAATTCACTTAGAAAGGACAGCCATCTGGCTTGCCTTGCATTCAAATTAGTTTGGGAGAAAAAATATTTGAGGCTAATATGATCAGTCATCAATGTAAACTTCTTCCCCAGCAGATAATGCCTCCACATTTTCAGAGCATGGATAACAGCTGCAAATTCTAAATCATAGGCACTATAATTCTGTTCATGTATTTTCAATTTCCTAGATTCATATGCAATAACTGAATTTTCCTGCAACAGGACTCCACCCAGCCCTTCTCTGCAAGCATCTGTACATACAACAAACTCTTTATCAGGATCAACAATTTTTAATATAGGGGCTGAAATAAGTTTTTGTTTTAACTGCTCGAAACTATGTTGACATTTTTTAGTTGACACAAACTTGACAGCCTTTCTTTGTAATGAGGTTATGGGATTTTCTATAACAGAAAATCTCTCCACAAATCTGTGATAATAGCCTGCAATTCCCATAAATGATCTTACTGCTGAGACATCAGTGGGGGTTGGCCATTCTTTAATGGATTTTATCTTTTCAGGGTCAACTGCCAACCCTTTTTCAGAAATAATATGACCCAGATATTGAATTTTATCTTTATAAAATTTACATTTGCTGAACTTGGCATATAGCTGGTTTTCTTTTAAAGTCTTCAACACTATTCTCAGATGTTCCTTATGTTCATCTTCATTTTTAGAATAGACTAAGATATCATCTATGAACACAAGAACAAATTTGTCCAAAAACTTGTTTAACACACTGTTCATCAAGCACATAAAGGTGGCAGGGGCATTCGTCAGACCAAAAGGTAGGACTACAAATTCGTAATGCCCATACCTGGTTCGAAATGCTATTTTGCTAATGTCTTCATCCTTAATTCTAAGCTGGTGATAACCCGTCCTTAGGTCTATTTTGGAAAAGACTGAAGCTCCTCTCACTTGATCGAAAAGATCATCAATTCTAGGAAGTGGATATCTATTCTTAATGGTCAACTTGTTCAGTTGACGATAATCAATGCACATCCTAAAAGTTCCATCCTTATTTTTCACAAATAAGACCGGTGCTCCCCATGGAGACACACTCGGTCTAATGTATCCTTTATCTAATAATTCTTGCAATTGCATCTTCAGCTCCATGAGTTCAGGTGGACTCATTTGATATGGGGCTCAGGAAACAGGCGTGGCTCCCGGCACCAAATCTATAGAAAAGTCAATCTCTCTTTTGGGGGGAAGATGAGGGATTTCCTTGGGAAAGACTTCCTTAAATTCCTTGATGACTCGTATAGCATCCAGTAACTTCTCCTCAGTTTTCTGTTCTATTTCTTCTACATGCACTGCATAGACTTGGTATCCTTTTCTAGCTGTTCTTTTCAATTGTAAGGCTGATATTTGTCTTACTAAAATGGATTTTGGTTTCCCTTTTAGTGTAAAAGGTTTTCCTTCCTCATCCACACAATGTAGGGGTTTATCCCAGCAGTTCATCAGAGCTTTCTTCTTTTCCAGCCAATCCATTCCTATCAGCAGATCATAGGATCCTAATGGAAATATGTTCAAGTTTACTTCTGTTGGAAAACCATTTAATTGTATTGCTGTTTTGGGCAATTTATGTGTGACTTTTCTCTTAGTTCCAATGGCCAGCTGTACCAACCATGACTGCTGAAATTTTTCAGGTTTAATTTTACATTTTTCTACAATTCCAGGACTAATATAACTCAAAGAAGCACCTGGATCAATCAAAACAGTAACAGGTAGGTCAGAAATCTTACCCTCCATTTCCACCATGGTGGCTTGATGTTCTGCTTGTCGATTTTCCAAGGCTGCACTAATAGTTGGTATATTTCTGGCTATGTCATTTACCGTTGTTGCCTCTCGCTCTCTGCTGATCATGTGTATATTTCGATGGGGGCAGTCCCTCATCATATGGGGTTCTCCACAGCCCCAACATTTCAAAGGTTCCTTCATTCTCACTGTTCCTTCTTTTTTATTGTTCCCTTCTACTGGTTTTGAAGCCACTTGGGACTGAGCAGTTTGACTTTCTTTCTTAGATATGCTGGTTTTGGTCTTTTACCTTTGAACTCACCCTTGTTCAGCCAGCTCTTCCCTTGTTCAGCTTTACCTTTAAACTGCTGATAGCATAATCTTGCTTTTCTAACAGCTTCATCCATTGTTTTTGGGTTGTCAAACTCAATTTTCTCCTTGTACACAGTAGGAAAACAATTTAAAAACCTTTGCACTTTTGCCTTTTCTTCCCTAATGTAAGGGACACACCTCAATAAATTAGTAAACTTAGTGACAAACTCATCAATAGTGAGCTGTCCTAGTCGAAGGTCATGGAATTCTTTTGCTTTATCATCATAATAACGTTCATTCAAGTAACGACTTTTGAACTTAGTCTGAAAATCTTCCCAAGTAACTGTCTTTTCATCAATGGCATGCACCATTTTTGTCTCTTCCCACCATAGTGTGTTTCTTTTGTAGTCGGTACACAAATAATCTAGCCTTCGCATTGCTCTCATATTCATAAACCTGGAAATACTTAATGTTGTCTGTTAACCTGCTTGATCTTCTCCTCACTCATAGAGATAATGGATTTTCACTTTCTGCACTTTCTTTTTCATGGATGTTGCTGCTCAGCATCATCATCAGATTTATCCATATAGAGTTCTTCTGATCCTTCGCAGACCCATTGCTCTGCAGAAGAGTTCTCTCCGATGAGTTTTTCCTCGCTTTCACCTGGCTTGGAGTGACAATGATATTATTCTGCTTCATTAAAAGCTGGACTTTCGCAAATGGTAACATAGCCATTACCGGGGCATTGGGATCTGGAGTAGCAAACTCATCACGCAGATCCACATAAATTCCTTCACCTTCAGCCATTTCAACTGTACACACTCACAACACAGATTAGCAATTTTTTTTTTTTTTTTTTCCAGAAAAAACAAAATATGTAAAAATCAGTGAGCACAAAATTTCCAGCCCAAATTTTTGTAACTGGGCTCCGATACCATTTGTAACTCCTCCAGTAACGATTTTTTTTTTTTTTTTCGATATATAGGGGTTTTTTCTCTATTCACCTAGTTATGTAAATAAGGCTTCAACATGTTAACTTTAGTTCTCTCATGATAAAGTTTCTTCTAACCATTTAGCATCTCTGTCTCCATAAGAAGGTGAACATTCCACCTGTATTCTTTTCAACCAATTATATATATATGAACTGCCATCCCACTTTACATTATCATGGGATGTGGGTTTTTTTTTTTTTCTCTAGATTTAATAAAGTCATCGTCTATATGAACCCACATATTTTTCAATAACCTCTCCTAACATATATATATTTTCAACACATAAAATTTTGAATTCCCTATAGATTACCTACGTATATCTATGGATCCACATATACATAGTGATAACACCCTATGGCTAATTCTTAAATCCACCTATGTATGAATATATAGATGTCATTATATATATACATATACCACATATACTACTGGCATAGGTAGCCTTTGGCCCTATTAATTTAATGAGCGCGTATATACCTATATATAACATCTATATGTCTATACATAACATAAATAGAGGTCCAACCTTTAGTCAAAATCAATTGGAGCGCAACCATATGCATCTATCCTAAATTCGAATTAACCCTTTTAATGTTTTCATGGGATCATTACGCATATACAAACATGCAATATAAAACACACGGAAATATAATTGATACATAGTACAGCCCTTACCTTTTTCTTAATTCGTATACTTATCCTTGAAGCTATAATCATAATTGTGCAACCCTACCTTAAGTCACGACTTGCGCGCTCGAACGCTGGTTATAATTCCATTTCCTTCGGTGAACGATGATTTTTGGTTTTTGTATGGTTTATGTGCAAGTATTGACCGGATTTCTTCACGTCGTAACTCATTATTGCTCGTTCATATTTATGCAAGTAGCATCAAATGTAATAATATTTCGGTGTGCAGATCTCGACATTGAACTCCTATGCCATATGGTGCCCCTTTCGGCGGTTTACCATGATTACGATTATGAGCCAGGATCGACACGTTGCAAACATATGCGTACTGGTCCTGGAACGTGTTATACACGTTACACAGTGTTTAACGTATGAAATTGGTTCTATAGACAGAGCTGGTGTTTAACGTATGAAATTGGTTCTATAGACAGAGCTGGAAATCTCACTCCCGAAAAGAGAGTACCAATTGCCGGCGTATCTCGTCTCATACTTAGCAACGTTTGACGGTTGATGTCGGCTCATTCATGTACTGTGAGGGCCGAGTCCTGCCTCGGATACTTAAATTTCTAGGGTTAGAAATCTATTACTGTGTGGCAGGGCGTAGCTGCTACATAACCCCACTGCGCGCTTTAACGTCGCCTAGTACGAGCTCGTCGACGTGGCCGACTTTCCGCACTCAACTGATTCTCTGATCTTTCTGGGGTAATAAAATTAGGGTTACAGGAATTTCTTTTAAGTCAAAGCTCCTGAGCGGCTTTGTTCATCCGATCTTTCACTATTTTTTTTTTGTGTGTAGCGTCGTTGTAATTCCCCACTCTCTTCACCGGTGGTCGTGGGTGTGATCAGATTCGGTTGCGGCTAGGGTTCATTGATTCGGGTTTGTTATTATTCTTCATGCAAGATTTCTGTTATATCTCTGTATCTTATTCCTGTTATATCCCCTACGCCCTTCGACTTGTTTTCTTCGTGGTTTAATAGAGTATACAGTAGCTCATTCTTTTCAGATTGTGTTTTGCAGAGAGGACAACGCGTCGCATCTCAGGCTAGCCGGTTCTCTGGCGTTTAATAAGTTTCGACTTAATCTCAGGAAACGCTATGGTAATTTTACACATTCACTGGGGTTTGTTTCATCCAAATTTTTTTCCTAAACTGTTATGAAGTAAACCCTAGTTGGTTAGCTAGGTTTCTTTGTGTCTATACTGGATACATAGGCGCTGTCAAAGGTGTTAAAGACCAGTCCGCCGCACTATATTGCACTTTTTTTTGTTTCGTTTTACTGAAAGAATGACAAATGATTCGAACTCGTCCAATAGTAGTCTCTGTGCACTAATACTATTAAAGTTTGTGATCAGATATGTTCAGAAATGGTATTTTTCTTCGCAACGAAGGTAAACATTTCGTTTTCTGTGGTATTTTCAATGCTATATCCGACTGCATGTCACGAAATTTCAATGACTTCTCGTCAAATTTAATACACCATGCAAATCATATAGTCTGCTCTTTATATGTTTCACGCAGTCTCATAATAATAACTTTTCTTTGTTTTTGTTTTGTAAAACTGTGTGAATCTACCCGCTGTCTCTTATTGATTAAGGTTAAAAGATTATTTATCCGTCGTATCGTCGCATACTGTTCATCTCTATTCGTTCATTCACATTACAGACTCCCCACGAGCCGTGGTTTACAATGTCGTTGCCGTCGGAGGACTTGATGACAGCGGCCAATGGCATAGTGTATTTATTTCTCACGACCCATTATGCAGTTTGACCATACTTTCATCCTATATGCATTACCTTTTCACACTATTGACTCGTATTTATATTTCTCGTGCAGCATATATTGTTCAAATATATAACATTCGTATTTATGGTTTATACTTTTAACCTATATGGTTTGTATATGCATTAGTATTCCTATCTCCTTCGGAATATATGTTTCATTGTGTATATATCTTATTTGTAGTCGAGCCTAAGAGGACCTAATTGCTCTAGACCTCGACACTTGTTAACATCTATATATAATCTAGATATATATATATAAATTTTTTTTTTTTAAAATGCATATGCATATATTCGATAGTTTAATTGATAATGTTCATTACGCATAGATTTAATCCATAACCATAACATTTCTTCCAAGGGTTAGAGGTGAAATTTAAATTACAATACACTCTATAATGGCTATGAATGATGTAACACTCCTATAGTGCAGATTTACTCTTTGGTTTAATAAGAATACATATTCTAAATTCCTCGCTCTTAATTTTTTTTTTTTTTTTTTTTGATGTATACCTATATATACACAAGAGTGTTTGACCAGAGGAACTTACTTATAAAGTAAGTCTTTTGCTATAGTACTTGTCTTCAAGGATTAAGGATGGATTTAGAAATGCAATATAAACATTTATAACTGTCATAATGATCAGATAGAGTAGAATTACTCTCTTTCGGTCACAAGTTCAAATGTCATATTCTACTATCTTACTTTCTTCCCTTTTTGTTTTTGTACCATGTAACTGCAATTCTGCCTACAATATTTTTCTAGCATGCATATGAGCATAATTATCACATTTATATCTACAGGAAATAGGATGGTATTTATTTGTCTGTGGAGACTAAGTAACTTCAGATTTAAACCAACCTTGGTTTAGAGTTTCTGGGGTTTCTACTCCATGGATTTCTGGTCTACAACTAAACAGTATCTGGAAGGTGAATGCCTTAGGATGGACTCTGTTAAATGTAGTACCAAAATCAATCATACAAATTTTCTTAAATTTTTATATGTAGCTAATTCATACCATAATACATCAGAATGAACAGAAATTACAGAAACATACCACTATTGCAATTGACCAACCTCCCAACCTTAGAATCCTCTTTGTCTCCCAGGACTCACCCCCTAGCTGAGATCACCTCCTAACACAGATCAACCTCTGATCTGCCTAGGAGCAGCTTATTTAAGCTCAGATTTCCCCAAAGCATGTTTCTAATTCTGCGTCCAGAATAGCAAGATGCTTTCTTTCCTGTTTAGCCTAGGCTTCCCATTTTGGGATTCTTTAAAACTGTTTTATGCTTTTCCTCAACTTTTCCAGCTTTTCTTTACCTCTTCCCAACTACTCCTCTTCATTGGAGAAATTTAGATTCCTCCTCAAATCTAAATTAATTTCTTTCAAGGATTTTTGAAAGATTTTGGGGATTTGTTGCCTTATCCATCCTCATGGATTTGGCAAGTGATCTCTAATTCTCATCTTGGTAAAAATGCACAATCATTTTATTTATTTCCTCAAATAAAATATGCAAATACATTCATACCATACTTATCCCTTGGGGTCCACCCCCTTTAGGATTAAAGTTCAATGTATAGCTTTAAAAATTCAACACACAAATTGGGGGTATTACACTTCTTTATAAATCTATGCTATTTTCAGGATGGAAGATTAACTATCATAAAAGCTGTATCTATGGGTGGAATGATACAATCAACACCATCCATAGTATTGCTCAGATCTTTGGAGTCTCCTACATGTGGAATTAGACCCACTTTAATTATCTTGGGATGCCTATCAGTGTTGGACATTTGAAGACAGAAGTTTGGAACATCACCATTGATAAAGTGAAAAAGAGAGTTCAACAATGGGGATCTTCCTGGCTCAATTTGGTCGGGCGTCAAATCCTCTTAAAATATGTCCTCTCTGCCTTGCCTCTGTATCACTTTTCCTTGCTTTATGATCCCTCCAACATTCAGCAAAAAATAGAAGTTGTTTTAAGAAAATTCTTATGGAAAGGTGGGAAAAATGAGAAGAAGAAATTCAATTTGGTCAAATGGAGACAGGTTACTCAGAATCACGAAAATGGTGGACTTGGTATTTGCATCCCCAAGCTTTTGAATAATGCCTTTGGGGGGGAAATAGTGTGGCGCAAGCAAGTGCTGGACTCCAAATATCTCACCATTGTTAGACAAAATCTCCTTGATCAAGCAATCCCTAATAGGCCTTGTTCCAGAATCTGGGCTCTGTGCAAAAATCCATACCTTTCATCAATAGATACATCTCCAAAGTCCCTTAAGGAGGAAGTAGCATAAACATCTGGGAGGATAAAATTATGGGACAGTCTCCCCTCACTAATAGCCCGAGCATTCATCGTATTCAAAATTATCTCCAGACTCAAGGTATAAACACCATGGACCAAATTTCCAACTGGTATGAATATTACAATGCCTGGAATGGATGGGAATTTCCTATCATCCCCCCTCACCTTGAGGATGATCTAGCAAACCTCAAAGGAATGCTCCATGGCGTAGCTCCACTATCAAAAGGTAACCAAGACAGTTTTTTTGTGGGATCCCTCTGGATCATTGTACACAATCAAAGTTTCTTATGGGTCCCTTCTTAAAGGTTAGTTCCCCACTCCTCGGTGGCCCATATAGAAGCTTGTATGGAAATATGAAGCCCTTCCAAAGGTAAAAATGTTAATCTAGATACTGCTCAAAGGTAAGATATTTACTTCTGATAATTTAAAAAAAAAAGAGGCATTCTTGGTCCTTCTAGATGCCCCCTTTGTCAAAACGAAGAAGAAAAAAATTTCCATATTTTTGTGAGGTGTTCCTTTGCCAACTATAGTTGGAATGACCTCACGAACTTCTCCTATATTTACTTAGAAGCCATCAGTTTGATCTCGAAGTTGATAACCAATTGGAAAAAGGGCTATCGTTGGGGAAAAAAGAGCAAGAAAATTTCCAAAAGAGTTTGGGACACACTTCCCTATGTGCTTCTTTGGAGTATCTAGCTGGCTAGGAATAAGGTGATTTTCCAGGATTAAAAAACTTGCACAAGGAAAGCTCAAAATAAGACTTGGAGTCTCTTTGTCGAGATGATCTTATCCAAAAGTAACATCCATTTCAATCTCATTGATCTGCAAGCTGAACAAAGAATCTTTCTGGGGAGAGCTCTCGACAATCGGAGCTTCAACAAAACCTCTGTCATTCAAATCCCCCAAAAGGTGCAGTGGAAGATAAGACTCAAGGAGAAAGAGTTTATCGAGTGGATGGATGGTTGTAAAAAACCTACGCTCTTCTTTGATGGTGCCTCAAAGGCTAACCTAGGTATTGTTGGGGTTGGAGGTCTTATTACGAATGAACATGGTTGCATTTTCGCTTCCTTTGAATGGGGGCTGGGCTCTTTTTCAAACAATAGAGCTGAGGCCTTGTAACACCTCCAATTTAAGGCAATTTTTTTTTTTTTTTTCGAATACCCTGGGGTTTCCCCTCTATTCACAGATTTATTGAAATAATGATTTCTAAATTTTTACTGCTCTTTCCTTTTAATATAATTTTCTTTGATCACCTCGCATTTCCATCTACATCAAACATGGAACATTTCACATTTTCATCTATATCAACCATGGAACACTTCACATTTGTATTGATTTAATATCATTAATCCACCTATATAAACATGTGTAGGGGATATATATATATAGAGATCATTATATATATATATATTTATCGTGGATATTGTTTGTATCTAAATATATAGCCTTTGGCCATCTTACTTTAATAAGAATATGTTGCATATACATATATATATATATATAGCACCTATACCTATATATATATTATATACATATGTCCGACCGTTCTAGACCACGGCATTGGGTGCACCATATTATAATTACATACACTCCTTACGAATATATATATCATTATATATATATATCGTTCCGAATTATATATCGAATATATATATCATTATAAAATACTTATGAGTTAAAATTGGAAATCATTATTTATTCAGCACGATATATATCATTTGTATCCTTACGAATATATATCCTTATAAAATACTTATGAGTTATAAGTGGAAATCATTGACTGTCCAATACGATCGCCCTTTTTACCTACTCCCCATTCGGTTGCGTCTGATTAGGATTTTTCCACATAGTTACAATTACTTTCGAACAAGTTTGTTCGATCACGACTGAAGTGTTGGAATTATGATTAAAACTTTAAACAGAGATTTATTCGGCGAGTCATGCTGATCTGAATTTCTCCAACCCTTACGTGTTCAATTACAGGTGTTTGACCGGAGTTTTCCTCACGGCATACTGAGTTATTGTATAATCATATTTGTGCAGGTCGGTGACGACGAACCCCCGTTTCATTTCAACGCAACCTTCGACCGATTTGTGTTTGCGGTGCCATGATTACGTTCCTGCAACACCGCCAAAATTTATCTAGCTCCAGCGTACTGTGGCTGAAGTGTCGAATACACGTTAACTAGGGTTAACGTGTGAAATTATATCTGTAAACAGAGTTGGCGTATTGATCCCGGGAGGAGAGTACTGATCGTCGGCGCGTCTCGTCTCAGACATAGCCTAGGTTGGACGAATAGCCCTGCAAATTGACATGTCGACTCATCCAGGTACCGTGAGAGCCGCGTCTTCCTGTCATCGCGTACGCTTCCTACCGACGCAGCAGACCTTCAGCATTCGGCCTAGGGATTCTAATTTCTGTCTGGATTTGTGGATTTTAGGGTTTCTGGAGTTCTTTTTAAATCGAAGCTCTTGCGCAGATTGGATTCATCCGCTCTTTCCTCTTGTTCCTGAGGCAGAGTGGTTGCATTTTCCTGCTTCCTTCGTCGGTGGCTTAGAGCAGAACCGGGTGTAGTTGCGGCTTCTACTCATCGTTGATGGGTGTGGTCGAACTCCATACAGGGTTCATCTTCTTTTCTTACGCAGTTCTGTGTTTCGGTTCTCTTCTGTACAACGTAGTTTTTTTTTTTCTTTCATCGTGGTTTAATGGAGTATGCCATGTTTAAATCTTTGCAGATTTGTAAATTACGAAGGAAAACAATCCATCGGTTCCCCAGACAAGAGACCAAGCTGTTCTCAGCGTTTCTCAACTTAGCAACGTGAAGTTTAATTTATCCCTTCATAGGGCGGGTATTTTCCTACTTTTCCTAACTGCTCGGCTACAAACCCTAGTTCGTTAGCTGGTTTCCTCCGCATCTATCTTTAATATCTGGCGAAGTCATTTCTTGACACAGTGTCTGCATTCACATATTTTCTTTCTGTGATACTCGTACATATGTTTTCATTTGTCCCGTTTGTTTTACTGACAGGTCAGCTAATGCATCCTGCTCGCCTCTCAGTAGTTGTTAGGGTTGCACCGACGCGATTCAATGCTGTGTTTGGATGGGTTCAATAATGGCAACGTTCTTCGCGACTGAGGTAATGATTTTTGTCCTCAGTTAGCCATGAAGCCCAGTTGCTTTGCATTTAATTTAATATACCGGGTGCAGCATATAGACAGCCCCTGATCTATATTACAAGCGGTCTAGTGATAGCGTTCTGGTATCCCGATGTAGCTCTCTGCGCAGCCTTGTACCGCTTAAAGTTAGATACAGTTGTAATGTATTTTATGTCACTGTATAATTCCTCCCCGTTCACCCCATTATCTCCTAACAGATTTCAATTGCCGGGTTCGTGCACATCGTTACCGACCGAAGGGCTGGTTTTGACAGAAGTCCACAACGTACAATATTTTGTTTTAATTTTCCGCCCTCTATTTCTGTGGTTTGACTGGGCGTTCGTTTAATTATTCATAGGCTTTACCATGGATTACCTATAGTTCGTATCGATTTTTCCTTCAGATCCTATTATATGCACATATAACCGTATGACTCGTGTTTATTAAAATCTTTTGTTTTCTTCCTCGTGCCCTATATGACATCCATAGGTATGAGGAACGTATTTGTGGTTCCTTGTGTTACATATAAAGGTTTCATATGTTTTCGTATTGCCATTTCTATTGTACTATAGATGTTTCATTTTGATATACATTTCACCTATAATCGATTTATAATTATACCTATAGGCGCTAGATTTATAATTATAATCGATTTATAATTATACCTATAGTTCCTTTAATCCTAGCTTTTATCTATAACCATGCCATGTAATTCAATAGTTAGTGAATACATTAACACATAACATGCTCTATGATTTCTAGGAATACTTTAACCCTTCTTTAGTGAAGCTTTGTTTGGAGTTGAATAAGAATGTATAGCTACATGATCCATAATCCATATTTTTAAATTCCACTTGACTTTGGATGTACAATAATATATACTTAATAGCACTTGCCTAGAGGACATTCATTATAAGGCAATGATTTGGCTAGGTTATAGTTTGGTCAAGGAGTAAGAATATACTCTTTTTATTTTGATATGAATCTATACCTTTATAAATGGTATATTGCTCATCTAGAATGTAATCACTCTTTTTTTTTTTCTAACACCATTATAATTGTTAGGATGGTAATATATGTAGTCTATAAAGGTTGGAAGCATTAGAATAATTATAACTGCAATTTAAAATCTAATATCTTGTTTTCTTCCTTTCTGCTACATACCATGTACATATTCCAATGCTACTATAATTTTTCTCTAGCATACACATAGGCATATCATGTCATTTTATATATCTACAGGGAACATATCCAAAAATTTAATCATCGGTAGAGGCCAAGTAACCTCAGATTTAAACTGACTTTGGTTTAGAGATTCTGGGGTTTTTACTCTATGGATTTTCTGGTCTACAACTAAACAGAATCTGGAGGGTGGTTACCTTAGGATGGATTCTGTTAAATGTAGTACCAAAATTTCTCATTGAAAAAAAATTAAATGTTATATGTAGCCAATTCATACTATAATAATACATAGAAACAAGAATTTCAGAACATACCAAAATCTGCAAGTGACCAACCTCCCAACCTTAGAATCCTCTTTATCTCCCAGGATTCACCCCCGAGCAGAGATCACCTCCTCGCACAGATCAACCCCTGATCTGCTTAGGAGCAGCTTATTTAAGCTCATTATTCCCCAAAGCATGTTTCTAATTCTGCGTCCAGAATAGCAGGATGTTTTCTTTCCTGTTTAGCCTAGGCTTCCCATCTTGGGATTCTTTAAAGATGCTTTAAGCTTTTCCTCAGCTTTTCCAGCTTTTTCTCACCTCTTCGCAACTACTCCTCTTCATTGGGGAAATTTAGATTCCTTCTCAAATCTAAATAAATTTCTTTCAAGGATTTTTGAAAGATTTTTGGGGATTTGTTGCCTTATCCATCCTCATGGATTTGGCAAGTGATCTTAAATTCTCTTTTTGGTCAAAATGCACAATCACTTTATTTATTTCCTCAAATAAAATATGCAAATACATTCACACCATACTCATCCCTTGGGGTCCACCCTCTTAGGATTAAAGTTCAATTGTCTAATTTTTTAAAAATTCAACACACAAATTGGGGGTGTTACATATTCCCCCTCTGAAAATAAACACCGTCCTCGGTGTTGTTATTCAACTACTAAGTTCATGTAAACAAAAATGGATATTTCTCCATCATTTCAGCTTCCCTTTCCCAGGTGGCTTCTTCAGCAGTAAAGTGCTTCCACTGCACCTTTACTCTGGCCACTGTTCTGTTTCTCAATTCAATTTCTTCCCGCTCCAATATTTGAAGCGGTTCTGGCAGAAATTCCCCTTCTGGTTCCACCTGTACAACATTCCAATCAATTATGTGAGAAGCGTCATGCACATATCTTTTTAATAATGAAACATGAAATACATTATGCACTCTAACATGGGGTGGTAAGGCCAGCTTGTAAGCTACTGGTCCCACCCTTTCTAACACCTCAAAAGGCCCACAGTATCTAGGAGCCAGTTTTGCACAACTTCCTGCATAAAGTGTGCTCTTTTTGGGTTTGATGCGCAAATACACATGATCCCCCACTTTGAATTCTCGGTGCACCCTTTTCTTATCAGCATAGCTCTTCTGTCGGTCTTGTGCTGTCTTTATATTTCTTTGTATTTGTTTAACAATTCTTTCCATCTCTTGAAGTGCATCTGGTCCCAACACCAGTTTATCCTCTGGTTGACTCCAGCTCAAGGGAGTACGGCACTTCCTCCCATAGAGGGCCTCAAATGGACTCATCTTAATAGAGGATTGGTAGCTATTATTATAGGCAAACTCAGCTAGATGCAGATACTCTTCCCACTTTGATGGTCTATCCATCACATACATTCGCAACATATCCTCCAAGATTTGATTCGTCCTTTCTGTCTGCCCATCAGTTTGAGGGTGATAGGCAGTACTAAAATTCAACTTAGTACCCATTCCTGCAAACAACCCTTTCCAAAACGCTGCTGTAAACTTAGCATCTCGATCTGAGACAATTACTTTGGGAACTCCATGAAGCCTTACTATCTCCTTCAGGAAAACATTGGCTACTTGAGCTGTTCCGAAAGTAGATTTCACTGGTATAAAGTGAGCAGCTTTTGTGAGAGTGTCTACCACTACCATTACAGAATCATGTTTATATTTAGTCTTGGGAAATCCTGTTATAAAGTCTAGGGAAACTGTGTCCCATTTCCATTCTGCAATTGGCAAGGGATTTAAAAGTCCTGCTGGATGTTGATGTTCAACCTTGACCAGTTGACATTCCATACACTTACTTAGATACTCTGCCACATCTCTCTTCATTCCTGGCCAGAACATATTCTTTTTCAAGGTTGTTAACATCTTCTGGTATCCTGGATGTCCTGCATAGGGTTGCTTGTGATATTCATCTAAAATTTCTCTTTTCAATGACTCTATATTCGGAATATACAGTCTGTTTTTGTAATAGAGAAGCCCTTTTTGGTATTTAGTGAAATCAGTTTTATCCTTTTTCTGTAATTGTGCCAAGAGTGCTTCATAGTTGGAATCTTGAGTTGCTGCTTTTCCCACCAATTCCTCTATCTCCATCTGGGCACTACTCCCAATGCTGTTTAAATGTTGACAAGCATTTCTACTTAAGGCATCAGCAAATTTATTTTCTTTTCCCTTGATATGTTTTATGTCCATATCAAATTCACTTAGAAAAGACAGCCATCTGGCTTGTCTTGCATTTAGGTCAGTTTGGGAAAATAAATATTTAAGACTAATATGATCAGTCATCAATGTGAACTTCTTCCCTAGCAGATAGTGCCTCCACATTTTTAAAGCATGAACAACAGCTGCAAATTCCAAATCATATGCACTATAATTCTGTTCATGTATTTTCAGTTTCCTAGATTCATATGCAATGACTGAATTTTCCTGCAACAGGACTCCTCCCAGCCCTTCCCTGCAAGCATCTGTACATACAGCAAACTCTTTATCAGGATCAACAATTTGTAATATAGGGGCTGACATAAGTTTTTGTTTTAACTGCTCGAAACTCTATTGACATTGTTCAGTCCATACAAACTTAACACCCTTTCTTTGCAATGAGGTTATGGGATTTGCTATAGCAGAAAATCTCTCCACAAATCTGCGATAATAGCCTGCAATTCCCATAAATGATCTTACTGCTGAAACATCAGTGGGGACTGGCCATTCTTTAATGGCTTTTATCTTTTCAGGGTCAACTGCCAAACCTTTTTCAGAAATTATATGACCCAAATATTGAATTTTATCTTTATACAATTCACATTTACTGAACTTGGCATATAGCTGATTTTCTTTCAAAGTTTGCAACACTATTCTCAGGTGTTCCTTATGTTCTTCCTCATTTTTGGAGTAAACTAAGATATCATCTATGAACACAAGAACAATTTTATCCAAATACTTATTCAGCACACTGTTCATCAAACACATAAATGTGGCAGGGGCATTTGTCAACCCAAAAGGTAGGACTACAAATTCGTAATGCCCATACCTGGTTCGAAATGCTGTGTTGCTGATGTCTTCTTCTTTAATTCTGAGCTGGTGATAACCAGTCCTTAGGTCTATCTTGGAAAAGACTGAGGCTCCTCTCACTTGATCAAAGAGATCATCAATTCTAGGAAGTGGATATCTATTCTTAATGGTCAACTTGTTCAGTTGACGATAGTCAATGCACATCCTAAAAGTTCCATCCTTCTTTTTAACAAATAAAACAGGTGCTCCCCATGGAGACACACTTGGTCTAATGTAACCCTTATCCAATAATTCTTGCAGCTGCATCTTCAGCTCCATCAGTTCTGGCGAACTCATCCGATAAGGGGCTCGAGAGACAGGTGTAGCTCCCGGCACCAGATCTATAGAAAAATCAATCTCTCTTTTGGGGGGAAGATGAGGGATTTCCTTGGGAAAAACTTCCTTAAACTCTCTGATGACTGGTATAGCATCCAGTAACTCTTCCTCAGTTTGCTGTTCTATTTCTTCTGCATCCACTGCATAGACTTGGTATCCTTTTCTAGCTGTTCTTTTCAATTGTAAGGCTGATATTTGTCTTACTACAATGGGTTTTGGTTTCCCTTTTAGTGTAAAAGGTTTCCCTTCCTCATCTACACAATGGAGGGTTTTATCCCAGCAGTTCATCAGGGCCTTCTTCTTTTCCAGCCAATCCATTCCTATCAGCAGATCATATGATCCTAATGGCAATATGTTTAGATTTACTTCTGTTGGGACCCCATTTAATTGTATTGCGGTTTTGGGCAACTTATGTGTGACTTTTCTCTTAGTTCCAGTGGCCAGCTGTACCAACCATGACTGCTGAAATTTTTCAGGTTTAATTTTACATTTTTCTACAATTCCAGGACTAATGTAACTCAAAGAAGCACCTGGATCAATCAAAATAGTAATAGGTAGTTCAGAAATATTACCCTCCATTTCCACCATGGTTGCTTGATGTTTTGCTTGTCGATTCTCCAAGGATGCACTGATGGTTGGTATGTTTCTGGCTATATCATTCACTGTTGTTGCCTCTCGCTCTCTGTTGATCAGGTGTATATTTCGATGGGGGCAGTCCCTCATCATATGGGGTTCTCCACAGCCCCAACACTTCAGAGGTTCCTTCATTCTGACTGTCCCTTCCTTTTTATTGTTCCCTTCTACTGGTTTTGAAACCACTTGGGACTGAGCAGTTTGACTTTCTTTTGGTTTGCTGAACTTTTTCCTTTGATGATCTCTACCAAAATTCCTTAAATATGCTGGTTTTGGTCTCTTTCCTTTAAACTCCCCCTTGTTCATCCAGCTCTTCCCTTGTTCAACTTTACCCTTAAACTGCTGATAGCATAATCTTGCTTTTCTAACAGCTTCATCCATGGTCTTTGGGTTGTCAAACTCAATTTTCTCCTTGTACACAGTAGGCAAACAATTTAAAAACCTTTGCACTTTTGCCTTTTCTTCCCTAATGTAAGGGACATACCTTAGTAAATTAGTAAACTTAGTGACAAACTCATCAATAGTGAGTTGCCCTAGCCTAAGCTCATGGAATTCTTTTGCTTTATCGTCATAATAACGTTCATTCAAATAACGAATTTTGAACTTAGTCTGAAAATATTCCCAAGTAACTGTCTTTTCATCAATGGCATGCACCATTTTTGTCTCTTCCCACCACAGTGTAGCTTTTCCTTGTAGCTGGTACACAGCTAATCTAGCCTTCAGATTGCTCTCATATTCATAAACTTGGAAATACTTAATCATGTTCAGCAACCAAGCTTCAGCATCTTCTTCCTTCTCCCCATCATAGGAGGGAGGTTTGATCTTTCGGAATTCCCCCTGCAATTCTCTTTTCTGTTTATATTGATGTCTAGCAGCATCATCATCATCAGACTCATCCATCTTTCTCTTTCCGGAACCTTCGCCTTCCTGGCTGTTCCGGGAAGTTAGCTCTCTGATGAGCTTTTCCTGCTCCTTACTGGCTGATGACAACATGTCATTTTGGCTTCTTAATTCAGCCAACTCTCGTTGCATCCGGTGCAACATAGCCAGTACCGGGGCATTGGGATCTAGAGTAGCAAACTCATCCCGCAGATCCACATAAATCCCTTCACCTTCAGCCATTTCAACTGTACACACTTACAACACAGATTAGTAAAGTTTATAAACTTCAAAAAAAACAAAATATGTATAAGCAGTGAGCACAAATGACATCCCAATCTGTTGTAACTAATGCTCCGATACCATTTGTAACACCTCCAATTTAAGGCAATTTTTTTTTTTTTTTTTTTTCGAATACCCTGGGGTTTCCCCTCTATTCACAGATTTATTGAAATAATGATTTCTAAATTTTTACTGCTCTTTCCTTTTAATATAATTTTCTTTGATCACCTCGCATTTCCATCTACATCAAACATGGAACATTTCACATTTTCATCTATATCAACCATGGAACACTTCACATTTGTATTGATTTAATATCATTAATCCACCTATATAAACATGTGTAGGGGATATATATATATAGAGATCATTATATATATATATATATTTATCGTGGATATTGTTTGTATGTAAATATATAGCCTTTGGCCATCTTACTTTAATAAGCATATGTTGCATATACATATATATATATAGCACCTATACCTATATATATATATATTATATACATATGTCCGACCGTTCTAGACCACGACATTGGGCGCACCATATTATAATTACATACACTCCTTACGAATATATATATCATTATATATATATCGTTCCGAATTATATATCGAATATATATATCATTATAAAATACTTATGAGTTAAAATTGGAAATCATTGACTGTTCAACACGATATATATATCATTCCGAATTATATATCGAATATATATCATTATAAAATACTTATGAGTTATAAGTGGAAATCATTGACTGTTCAATACGATCGCTCTTTTTACCTACTCCCCATTCGGTTGCGTTTGATTAGGATTTCTCCACATAGTTACAATTACTTTCGAACAAGCTTGATTCGATCACTACTGAAGCGTTGGAATTATGATTAAAATTTTAAACGGAGATTTATTCGGCGAGTCATGATGATCTGAATTTCTCCAACCTTACGTGTTCAATTACAGGTGTTTGACCGAATTTTTCCTCACAGCATCACTGAGTTATTGTATAATCTTATTTGTGCAGGTCGGCGACGACGAACCCCCGTTTCATTTCGACGGAACCTTCGACCGATTTGTGTTTGCGGTGCCATGATTACGTTCCTGCAACACCGCCGACATTTATCTAGCTCCAGCGTACTGTAATATTCCCAATTAGCTTTGCTAATTGGAATATTTCATTTTTGTTTAATTTTGCTGCTTTAGCTAGAAATAATAAATAAAGTGAGAAATAAGAGGGGCTACCTCACTTTAGTCACCTCACTTTATAAAATAAAGTGTTTTTCCTAGTTGATTGACGTTATAACTTAGAGAGGGGGCCTTGGGGGTCCACATGAGTATGAGGGGGAGGCATCAGGCTGACCCAAGGTTAACTGCGCAGGCCAAGGAGAGTGAAGGACGTAGTCAAGGTTTTGGAGGGAGTTTAGCACTATAAAAGATGGGGTTCTCACCTCATTTTGGCATGCATGATTTGATATTGATATTGAGAGCTAGACTTCTGTCTGCTTCAGCACGCCGGTTGTTTAGTCGGTCTGCAGCACTGTTTAGTGCAACCGAGTGTCTCCGTTCTGAGATCTCACCCTTAGCCTCGGGGGACTTCGAGTGCCTGCCCTGGTAAGGTTATTTTCTTGGTATCACCCTTAGCCTCGGGGGACTTCGAGTGCCTGCCTTGGTAAGGTTATTTTCTGAGCATCATCCTTCAGTTTCAGTGGTAATTAGCAGCAGTTTTCTGGTGGAGATTTGGAGAGGAGAAACCCCCTTCTTGAGGCTGCGCAGATCCAGGAGATAGGACGCTGATCCAGAGGGGAAGGACGCAGATCCAGCAGGAGTATTCAGATCTGAAGAGTGAGGACGCAGATCCAGTTGACCAAGGCAGAGAGGACGCAGATTTGGAGAGATAGTAGCAGATCCAGCCTTGGAGGACGCAGATCTGGAGAGATAGCAGTAGATCCAGCCTTGGAGGACGCAGATCTGGAGAGATAGCAGCAGATCCAGCCTTGGAGGACGCAGATCTGGAGAGATAGCAGCAGATCTGGATAGGGAGGACTCAGATCTAGCAGATCTAGCCTAGAGGGACGCAGATCTGGAGGGATAGGACGCAGATCTGGAGAGGGAGGACTCAGATCCAGCAGATCTGGGCAGCTAGGACGCAGATCCAGTCAGGGAGGACGCTGATCTGATGAGCAGGGTCTTGTGTGAGGGTTTGGCAGCGTTTTTCAGTGTTTCCAGCCCTGAGGAGTGGTCATCTCATCTGGAGGATTTGTGGCCAGCGTTTCATCTGTTTTCTGCGCTGTCACTAGCAGAGACAGCGTTTTCACTTGTGAGGGCTGACTGGTGGTGGAGCATCAGTTTCACATTTTCTGGGGTTTGTCTGGAGGATTGAGATCAGCCATCTTCCTAGTTTCCAGCTCATAGTTCCAGTGCATTCCAGCAGCAGTTCTTCATAGCAGTTCTTCAGCCAGCTAGGACGTTGTCCTTATTTGCAGCCATTATTTGTTCTGAGAGGGTCTCCACTTGCCTAGGGCCAGGATAGGTGCACTCATTCTGATTATCTTGTACTCCTATCTATGTGTTCTGAGATTAATAAAATGGCTTAGTATTCTGGCATTCTATGTGTACTTGTTCCATTATCTGGTTCCAGCATTCTGTTTTATATATCTGTCTGGCATATTTCTGTGTATTACTGGTTATTTCCCTTTGGGGATATTACAGTGGTATCAGAGCATAATTCTGGCTCAGCCTGTGGTCTATGACATCAGAAAAGAGATCATACAGAGCAATAGCAGTTACAATACCAAAAACGCAGTTGGAAAAAGGGCCAAAATAAAAAGGGTCAAATTTCGAAGTTTGGAATTAGGAAAAACGTTTTCTGGGTTTTTCTGGGTTTTGGACAAGGATCACCTTTCCAAATTCTTGGAATTTTCTGAGTAGTTTCCAGTGGGTAAATCGGAGGTCGAAGTTAAGCAGCAGTATGGTTTTGCAGCAGCCGTGCAGTTTCTGAGGAGCCTGTAGGCACCTAGCAGAAAATGCCAATGGCAGATGATGATGTGAGGTTTAAAGAGGCGGTCATCCGTCACATGCAGGAAACGTCACAGAGGATACAGGATGTGTCACAGAGACTCGTTGCGCTAGCGGTTAGGCAGCGGGAAAACCCAAGGGGTTTTCAGATTGGTGAGGAATCAGGTACCTCCCGCCATTTGCCGGAGCATAATGCCACTCAGCATATGGCATCACATACACCCACACGTCCTACCATGCCCACATTCTTGCCAGAGGACGCAGGGACAGCAGCACAGCGAGAGATAGATCCGGGTCGGATGGCTGACATTCTTGCAGTACCAGGCTTTCGGACCAGCGTTCATGAAGGCTCTCTCGTTCAGAAAATATATCCATATCCAGTATGGCATTAGACTCCGTGATCATCACCGGGGGCACCGGCATCATCATGAGGGAGACTACCACCGCACAGCTAGTAGAGATTATGTTCAGCTCCAACGTGATAGTAGACCTCACAACTTTCACAGAGGGAACAAGCACTCACATGATAGGGGCTTACAGCGCACAGTGGACAGATTCCATCTACCGACACTTGACGGGACATCCAGGCGCTCCGAAGAAGCTTGGGTGGACAAGTTGGATACCTCTTTCCAGCTTGACCGAGTATCGGAGAGGACAACCATTAAAATGGTTACCTCGCACTTGGAGGATGAGGACACACAGGATTGCAGGGAGTTCGAGGATACACCTAGTGTGACACAGGACTCACCATCATTAGAGTCCTCCTTGACCGTGCCGGTTGATATCGTAGTGGAGGAGGTAGAGCCTACCCCGGTAGAGCCATCCACTGAGGTGATGACTGGAGCCATGTCCGAGTCTTCGGGCGGTAGCAGCGCACGACAGATGGGTGAGGTATCAGGAGATATATCCATTATCGATGAGGCGCTAGGAGATACAGAGGTATTGGATGATGGTCGCAGACAACGGTATCATCGACTTCGGACGGACCTTCGAGTTTTGAGAGAGAAGGCGGCGTCAGTACGGGAGACCATTTTGTTGCAGGACCAGGAGCTGGAGGGTATGAGAGCGACTTGTGCCAAGTCGGCGGCCAAGTTGGTCCTCATTGGGGAACAACTGGATTCCCTGATGGTACAACCCGAGAGCACATTGCAGCATCAGATCATTCCCCTTCAGGGATGCATGGATGGGACTAGCAGAGTTGTTGGGACATCTCTTCCCATTGGAGAGAGAGAGGCAGAGCCACCTAGTCAGATCTCATATGTTGACTTGGATAGCGGTACGAGACGATCAGAGTTGCACAGGGTACAGCATCCATATGTTGAGGTTGGATGGAGAGAGATTTTGAGTTGGTACTCGGTGGAGCGGGCCATGGAGAGGCTGATGGATCCGAGTGTAGCTCAACAGGAGCTTCTATGCATGGGGATTACAGGAACCCCAGATTGGCATTGGGATCCAGGTGGGATCACCTATCGTTTCCCAGGCAGGACGACTGACTATGTCTTGGAGAGTACAGTTGGCCTAGTAGTAGAGCATGTGCAGTTTGGGTCAGCTCCAGTGGCCAACCAGTTTATGGGTAGACTCCCTAGGTTGTCTTGGCATGACACTCATACACGGGATCATGGGGTGGTCAGCACACCTTGGCAGGAGCTTGTCGGAGGAGGTGGCATTGGCAGGCCACTAGATGGCACCTTGTATGGGGCCAAGGATTCTTCACCTTTGTGTGGGGCACAGAGGACGCAGCGGAGCCGAGCAGTGGTGGTAACACTACTGACCCATAGGGAGATTCACTTCTCGGACCCCTCGAGGAGGATTTGCAGTGATGATCCATTTGTCGGCGGGTATAGTGATGCGACGATGGACGTGACGATACCGATTGGTGGTAGTCCGATATGTAGAGGCACAGCTCTAGGACATCACATCCATGGATGTGTGGGAGCCTCTAGCAGTGATCAGTCGACTACTGGTAGACATGGAGCTACATGGTGGTGTCCCGTAGTGTGTGGGACTACATTGAGGAGTAGGAGTGCCCTACATCACATTGAGAGCACGCGGGGAGTGACAGATTTCTGGACACAGTCAGGGCGCGAGAGGGTACAGGGTGCTACAGCAGCAGCACATGGTATCCAGCAGCATACCGAGGTATGCCTCAGTGTGCAGTGGCATGTTGAGGAGTGTATGGATGATCAGTGGTATGCGAGGGCACACGGTGCTACACAGCAGGATCTTAGAGCATTGCTTCTAGAGAGACTCATGGACAGGGACTTCGGGCTTACCTTTGGGAGTAGTTCACCCAGGATCGATGGAGAGACTTCTCAGCAGTGGCACTGGGTTGGTGTTCTAGTTGACAGCCACAGGTTGGGGAATGAGATGATCCTTTGCAGAGGTGGTGCATCAGTCATCACTGAACCTACGCTTGGGGAGCAGGTCATGAGGGAGACATGCATCATTTTTCCCTCAGGGCATGTCGAGATCATGCATGAGCAGAGGATACGGGGTACAGCCGAGGTAGTATCCCAGTATGTGTCTGGGCTCCAGACACTGTATCGACACTTTGTCGAGAGGGTGGATGGCATGTTCGATGTAGATGAGATGGCGGAGGTAGAACAGGAGGGCATTCCTTCTGTATGCCAGGGTGAGGACTCCTTTTCACATGAGTCCATAGGATCAGTTGAGGTCGCTTCTGGGGAGCGAGGGCAGTCATGCATGGATAGTGACAGTAGACTGGAGCTGTATACTAGTGTCCAGGGTGAGCAGTCAGCTGCATTGACATTGAGTACGGTGTCAGCTGTTACAGATCCATACTCTCTGGAGGTTGATGGGATTGTTATGCAAGGGGCTAGTAGACAGCAGGAGCTGTTGGATATGTTGGAGCATCCATCTTTGGGTCGACACTGGGATGAGGCACAGATAGACATACTCGCAGTCGGCAGAACTGCAACGTTTTTAGTGGGTAGCACTCTCCAGGAGTACATTGATGGAGCTTGCAGCATACCTTGCCCACTTTTGCCCATTATAGAGAGAGGGGCTTCCTTCTACAGGCAGCTTCCATTGACAGACAGGGTAGAGCAGTGGGAGTTGATTACAGGTTGGCGGCAACATCCCAGGCATGTTCCATATACCGTTGTCGTTGCTACATCGGATTCTTCTTCTAGGATGGACTGGCGGGAGATCATGAGTTGGTACCCTCTAGATGGTACGGTATTATTCGTAGGGTGCCCAGTCGAGCAGGGGCCCTTGGACGTAACCGAGGTTATAGATTCCAGCTGGCAGGGCAGCACAGGACATCATTTCTTCAGCACTCCATCCCGGTTTCAGGAGAGCAGGATCAGCATGGGATTGAGTCACCACTTGGATTGGAGAGAGGTGATGAGCTGGTATGCAGTTGGAGGGGTAGCATATGCAGCTACAGGTACAGCGCAACAGGAGCCCGAGGAGCATTGATGCTCACAGTGGACACCGTTGGAGCATTGGTCTTGTGTCAGAGGGCGGTGCTGGCCCAAGCTGGGACTGTGGTGACCATCGGCCACACCAACATGGGATCCGAAAGGACTATTGGTTACCGGTACCGTGAGAGTGTCAGCTTGGGATCCCGGCATTGAGATATCCTCTCACTGTGGTGATGCAGAGACAGAGAGGTCAGTGACCCACATTTTGGCAAGATCGGGTGAGGAGCATCACCAGAGTAGGCTTGTTCAAGTAATCGCTGGAGAACAAGCGATTTTTGCCGATGAGGATGCCACTGGGAGAGCGAGCAAGATTACGCGCAAACATCCATCACTTCAGCTTGCTCGAGGACAAAGCAACGTTTTGCCGGGGGAGATCGTATTATTCCCAATTAATACACTGGAATATTTCATTTTTGTTTAATTCTTACGCTTTAGCTAGAAATAATAAATAAAGTGAGAAATAAGAGGGGTCACCTCACTTTAGTCACCTCACTTTATAAAATAAAGAAGCTTTCTAGTCGATTGACGTTATAACTTAAAGAGGGCCCTTGGGGGTCCACATGAGTATGAGGGGAGGCCTCACGCCCCACCTGGTTAACCCATGTTGGTGCCAAGGGAGAGTGAAGGACGCAGCTTCGAAGGTTTTGGGAGTGAGTTTAGCACTATAAAGGTGGGGTTCTCACCCTCATTTTGGGAGGCATGATTGATATTGATATTGAGAGCTAGACTTCTCGTCCGTTCAAGACGCCGGGCTGTTTAGCTCTGGCCCCGCGCACCGTTAGTGCAACCGAGTGTTCTCGTTCGGGAGATCTCACCCTAGCCCTTTGGGGACTTTAGCACCGCCCGGTAAGGTTATTTTCTTGGTATCACCTCAGCTCCTGGGGGACTTCGAGTGCTCGCTCGGTAAGGTTATTTTCTCGAGTATCATCCTTCGCCTGTGTGAGGTAATTAGCAGTAGCTTTTCTGGTAGAGATGTGGAGAGGAGAAACCCTCTTCTGACCCGCGCATCCGGTGAGATAGGACGATCCGCAGGGGAAGGACGCAGATCCGGCAGAGGATTCGTATCTCGAATAGTGAGGACGCATCCAAATCGTACCGCAGAGGACGTGTATCCGGAGAGACAGTGCAGCAGTCTAGCCTTGGAGGACGAGATTCCGGAGAGGAAGAAAGGTATCTAGCCTTGGAGGACGAATATCCGAGATAGCAGCATCTGTACTTGGAGGACGCAGACCGTGAGAGGAGACAGCGCGTATCTAGCTTTCGAGGACGAGACCGGGAGAGACAGCGCAGTATCCACTGAGAACGCAGATCCGGGAGAGAGAAGGGCGATCCGGGCCGGGAGGACGGCAGATCCGGGAGAGACAGTACAGACCGGATAGGGAGGACTCGCATCTAAAGCAGATCTAGCCTTCGGGGGACGCAGTATCCGGGAGAGGCAGGGACTTAGATCCAAACATCCGGGCAACTAGGACGCGTATCCGCCGGTGAGGACGCCGATCCGATGAGCAGGGTCTTTGTGGTGAGGGTTTTGGCGAAACATAACAGCTTCACCGAGGAGTGGTCATCTCATCTCGGGAGGATTTGTGGCCAACGTCTCATCTACCGCGCCCGCGCTCAGCGCAGGCGTTGCCACTCGTAGGCCGACCGGTGGTGGAGCACCGAACACATTTTCCGGCTCGTCCGGAGGAGATCGAGATCAGCCATCTTTCCTAGTTTCCACCATAGTTCCGCTGGGCATTCCGGTACAGTTACCATAGCAAACACCAAATTAGGACGGCACGTCATTCTTATTTGCGCTCATTATTTGTTCCGAGAGGGTTCTACTTGCCTAGGTGATAGCACCATTCGATTATTCCCACCCTATCTATGTTCCGAGATTAATAAAATGCTTAGTATTCTGCTGTATTCTATGTGTACTTGTTCCATTACCTGTCTCAACATTTTGTTTTATATCCGTCTCGGGCATATTTCCGTGTATTATCGTTATTTCCCTTTGGGACACACAGTGATCCGAGTCCTCCCTATCCAGACCGCCGCTATCTCTCCGCATCTCTGCTTCTCCAAGGCCGGACCGTCGCTATCTCTCCGCATCTCGCGTCTCTCCAAGGCTAGACCGCCGCCATCTCTCCGGACCGCGTCCTCCAAGGTCGTGATCCGCCGCCAGTCTCTCCGCATTCGCGTCCCTCCAAGGCCAGACCGTCGCTATCTCTCCAGACCGCGTCCCTCCAAGGCTAGACCGTCGCTATCTCTCCAGACCGCGTCTCTCTCCGCCGTCGTCCGGATTCGCGTCTCGCCTATTCGATTCGAATCCTCCCTGGCCGGACCGCGTCCTTCCCTCCGGACCGGCCTCCATTCCCCCGGATCTCGCGCAATGCCTCGAAGAAGGGGGCTCTCTCCAAATCTCCACCTTAAAAACCGCCGGCTAATTACCCCCGAAACTCAAGGATGATGCTCGGTAAAACAATTGGTCAGTAAGGTGTACCCCGAAGTCCCCCCGAGGTTGACAAGATAACAAGAAAATAACCTTACCAGGCAGCACTCGAAGTCCCCCCGAGGCCAAGGGTGAGATCTCCGAACGGAGAGACCCTGCTGTTTCAACAAAGGTCGCGTACCGACTAAACAACCGGGCGTGTCGAAGGCATAAGTCTAGCTCTCAAAATCAATATCAAATCATGCCTCCCAAAAATGAGGAGAAATCCCACCTTTTATAGTGCTAAACTCCCTCCAAACCTCGATCGCGTCCTTCACTCTCCTCGCTCTCGCGGCAGCTAACCTTGGGCCGCCGTGAGGCCTCCCCTCACACTCATGTGACCCCGCGGCCCTCAAGTTACAACGTCAATCAACTAGAAAACACTTTATTTTATAAAGTGAGGTGACTAAAGTGAGGTGACCCTCTTATTTCTCACTTTATTTATTATTTCTAGCTAAAGCGGCAAAATTAAACAAAAAATGAAATATTCCAATTAGCAAAGCTAATTGGGAATATTGTTGCAGAAACTGTGTCTCACCTCTACACAATAAAATCATACGATCCAAAGATATCTCTCAATGGCCTCCTCCCTTTCTTTTATAGATCTCTTTGGAGCCTTCTATTATTTTATTATTATTTTATTCATGGGAGCACTTTTCCTCTTATTAAAATATTCCTTTTTAACGCGTAAAAGCGGTAACCGGGCTACCACGCCTCCTTCGTGTCACCGAAACCCGCAACTAACCATCCCACCATGTAGGTATCCTCGTGTCGTTCTAATGAGTCATTACACTAAGGTATTTCATCATGGTCCTCCTTAATACCACCTTGAGCATAATCACCGAGTTAAGCCCAAAAATAACTCAAATTTCTAAAAGTTATCGTGTACCCATTCGGAACGAAAGCCAAACTACTCGGATGATGGAATATATCAAGCGAATGCTTCCGAACACCATGGAAACTCCTCAAAATTCCTCCGAAAAGCTCCTGAGCCCACTGATAGCACCAATCTGTACATGTGACCTGTCTACTCCTAACTCTGGAAGTCCCTCCTAGCCCTGTCATGGATGATACCAAAAATGGGAATATTACAGACCTCCCGCCCCAAGATTGCTTGCCCTCAAGCAATCGAAATATGTGGACCACTCTATTGGCCCGCCGCACCTCAGACCCAATGCCTGGATCCCATACCAACCTTTGGGTGCTGCTATGCACCTGTGTCAAACCTCTCGGAATAGATCCCTCAATGCCGGGATCCCAAACTGATCTCTCTCTGTCCCAGACAACAAACAATCCTCCCGGATCCCAACGCCACCATGGCCAATCATTGCCCAAGTCCCACGGCTCAGGCTGTGCACTGTCTCTAACTATATCTGATGCTCTCAGAGGTGAAGACCACCAACAAGCATCAATGCTCCCGGGCTCCTGCTGTGCTGTACCTGTAACTGCATATGCTGCCCCACCAACTGCATACCAACTCATCACTTCTCTCCAATCCAGGTCCTGACTCAATCCCATGCTGATCTTGCTCTCCTGAAGTTGGGAAGGAGTCCTGAAGTAACGACAATCGGTGCCCTCCTGCCAACTGGAACCTGTAACGGCTACTATGTCTAAGGGCCCCTGCTCTGCTATGCTCCCTACGAAGAATACTATACCACCAAGAGGGTACCAACTCATGATCTCCCGCCAGTCCATCCTGGAAGAAGAATCCGATGTAGCAACAACTACATATGGAATATGCCTAGAGTGTCGCTGCCAGCCCGTAATCGACTCACACTGATCTGCCCTATCTGTCAAAGAAAGCTGCCTGTAGGAAGAAGCTCCTCTCCCTATAATGGGCCAAAGTGGGCAAGATATGCTGCAAGCCCCATCGATGTACTCCTGGAGAGTACTACTCACTGAAAATACTGCAGCTCTGCTGATTGCGTGTACATCTATCGACACCTCATCAATGTGTCGGCCCAAAGATGGATGCTCCACCATCTCCAACGACTCATCCCTCTCATCGGGAATGTAAAACTCCTGCTGTCCCCCAGCTCCCTGCAGAACTATCCCATCGACCTCCAACGTCTCGAAAGGATATGGATCTGCAATCGTCATCGCTGTACTCGGTGTCTGTGCATCTGACTGCTCCTCCTCAATGGTTGACCCCAATGTTAGCCGCATATCCACCATGGACTCAATGTGGGCGCCCATCTGGACCTCGCTCAAGGAAATGTCATGCCTGATGTCTATAGTATCCTCCTCTGCTGACTGAGGCTCCATCATATGCTGCTCTGGCTAAATCGTCACAATTGACTCATCACCCAGAGTATCTCTCATAGAGTCTCCTGACTGCTCACCCTGCACACTGGAACACAGCTCTGGTCTACTGTCATCATCATCTCTGCATGGCTGCACTCGCTCCCCAGAAGTATCCTCATATGATCCCATGGACTCATCTGAAGAAGAGTCCTCATCCTGGCATACAGAAGGAACGTCTACCTGCTCTACCTTTGCCACCTCATCTGCATCTCTCACACATGAGTGATCAGGCCCCCAAGGTTCTTTGCAAATGAAGCAAAGTCCCTTCCTCCTCAGCTCATTTCTGCTGCCTGTCCCACCAAACTGGAGTCGCTCCTCCCTGGTCAACTGTCTCCTGAGGAACTCAATGTTCTGCTCAACTAGCCCTTGGGCTAGCTCATAAGCAGCAGGCGAGACCAACTGTTCTCTCCTCCAAATGCTCAGCAACCGGGTCTGCAACTCTCTGCCAATGGTCTCATGGTCTCTCATACATGACGACAAGATGGACTGCATGTGTGCTATGACAGTGTCAGGATGATGTCTCCTAATGCTAAAGAAGCATCGGAACATCTGCAAAATCAGGTCATCACACCCAAGGTCAATCATGATGACATAAGTCTTGATTGTAGCCATACTCCATGGAATCTCAAGCTTCTTCCCAAAGGTAGAACCTGTGCTGTTGTCCAAATCCTGAAAAGTCTCTACAATCAACCTGAAAATTCTTTTCATAATATCATCATTGTAGGGAGGGAAGGGTGCTGTTATCCTCAAGATATCGCTGAAACAAGAGGCAACTATAAGCTTGACTCTCTTACTTGGATTCTCCAAGAATCTAGCGTGTACCAATGCAAGCATAGATGGCTCCAAAGCCCAATTTAAACACCAATCAGATTGCTGTACCTTTGAAAGATAGGAATCTAGTTCCTCTAACACGGGAAAGTCATTTTCTAACCTTCCACTCTTTAATTTCATCCCAAGTACATACAGCCAATCTCCCACTTCTTCCTCCTTTTGTAAATTCCTCGGATGCTCTTGTTGGAGCAATTTATGTACCTTCTTGGAGAAGGGTCTGCTGTTCTGTTTTGTTCTCTGGTTTTCTGATTCATGGTGGTTCAAGGAATCAATTTTTATTCTTCTCAATTTGTTTAGGAGTTCCTCTATCGTTCAACCAATGGAAAGACCACTGTTTTTCTGAGTTTAAGGCATTTCTCTGAGTTTGCCAATTTTAGAGGAGTGATGGTACACAATGATGCATTCAGCCCTAACCAACAACTGATATCTATATTTTCAAGCTCAGAATATATATATATATATATTTGTTTACAGCAATGGACAGGGCAAGATAACGATGCTTACCACATCAGCATAGACAGAAGACTTATTACAAACTCAGAAAACACTGATATAATTTGCTTAACTATCAAATATTACAAGTGAGCAGATAAGAATGATAGAACCTGGTAAATAGACCAGCAAGTGCTCTTCAGTAGAGTGATAGGTGGGTGTCTCCTGCTGCAGTGTTCAATCCAGTCCAGAATATACGCACAATATCATACTTTAACAGCTTTGTCTTCTTCAGTAACACTGCTGTAGATTTCCAATGATTTAGTCCCTTAATAAAAATTCACAGTCCCACAAAATCAAGCACTGCTGAAATTTGACACGGAACTTGAGATTCCACAAAATGTTTCGACCAACGAATGTATATTGACTCCAGTTTATGCATTGACTGTGGCAGCTCCCGTAGATCAATATCGGCTTTTCCTCTAGCAAACTTGAATTTTAGCCAACCGTTTTCACAGAGAAATCCGCTGACAAACTAATGCACATTTCTGTATACATGCCTGGGCAACGATCCCATTTTGTTTTGCCGGCAGTCACTGTTCGAATTGCTACATGAATACAAGGTCGGCCCTGCAATTTATAATTTTGTTTGGAGCCTGAAATTCTGGTCCCACAACAACAATGCGGACTTTTGAAACAACAGCGATTAGCTCTTACTATAATTGTGACACTGCTGTCCGAAGCTCGACCTCCTGTATTAATCTTTAATTTGGCCCTTTTCCACGTGATACCCACGCTACCGTTTTCCAATTTGTCGTCCGTCGACCCTATTGCTGCTTCCCAGCCTTCACGGCACCTTTTTGGGTGACGGCTCGAGAATAGATGCGGCTTGCTTGCCACTACAATTTTCCCCTATAACAATTATCGGCCTTTTAGAGATCAGACCCCAGTTAAACATCGTGATAAAATAAATTCTCTGCGACAGTCTTGCTCGATATCCCACGTAGGAACCCGTCTGGCTCAGAGCAATAATCAACGGTTCGAAGCTCCAGATCAAACCTTAGTCTATGATTGCTCAATCAATACAAGGTGGACACATCCAGGCGATTCTCGTGCACGTGGAACAAGGAACGGCGCCACGATTAATAAAAATACACATCGGGTTCATACTGCCACCTTGAATTTCATCTTGCTTTGAACGTGCCTCAAGGAAATTTCGCCGTAGGATGAGACCTGGACGGAGCACGTTGGCTAGCTGGTGCCGTGTGGGTAATGGAGTACCGGCTACGTTATTCACGCAGAGTGATTGTGTTTACCACCGTGAAGCAAATCGACTCATACCAACATATGTTGACTGAGATCATACACTCCCGTTCGCCCTTTACATTGCAATTTGGCCACAAAATTAATAAAAAAATATAAAAAAATGCGGCCCCAATCCAATCTTATTGCCACGACACCCAAACGCAGATTTAGAATAACCCGCAAGTTTGCTTTCTTCAATAAAATTGTATCCCCTGCAAATAGAGGAATCTAACACTGTGCTAATGAATACAAGCCATGTGATCGTGGAACTCAGTCCGACCTTGGCTGCTTAATTAAAATTCAACAGCCCGACTTGACAAAATGTTGGACTGCTCCCAGGAGGACACAATTTGGGATTAGTAGGAAATTCGATCATCAACGCCCGTCAATTCCAATGATATCGGCCTGCCTTCTGTTAATTATGCTGGAACAATGGGACTGAATTTCGACTGCTGTATCAAATTGCACTCAGCCCTTGCAATTGATCAATTTCCTGTAGATAATTTCGGCCTGTAAAAATGTCTATTTACCTTCAGGCATAAGTCGACCTCTTTTTAATGATAGGAATGCAGCTTTGAGGTTCCATACGGCGGCTCTCCAATATTATTTCTCGAACTGGGCTTTTCAGAATAAACTCTCAATTAAATTGTAAACCCGCAGGCTGAGCCAAGAGCAACAGCTCCGATACCACTGTAATATCCCAGATGGGATATTTTAACTAAAATGCAGAAAAATACTGAATACCACAATTTGCCGTAAAATAATCATTCATTCAACAGAAGATTGCCATGTAAAATTAAAAAACAAGAAACACTGCAATCCAATACCATATAGAACAGAAGAAAAATCTCAGCTTTTATTATAGATAATAAACAGGGGTTTACATATAGATCTGACCCAAGAAGAGCTGAGATAGAAAACTGGCCACCAAGATAAGCTGCTGAACGGCACTGGCCACAAACTGCACTGCTGCACTCTCCCTCCGGCAACAGCTGAAACTGAACCCACTGAAACTGATGAAGCCCAAGTTGAAGATCTGAATGATCCTCACACCAAACTTTGAAGCTCTGTGAAACTCCTAAGTGAAGTCTCCTCAAGAGAGTTGGGTTTTTGTCCAACACTCACAAACCACTCGAGGGTTTCCGTCCTGGGGCTACGGCAGAAGTAGAGAACCACGTCCTCAAACCTCTCATACACAAGCAAATGATCTACTCCAAAGATGTCTCCCAATGGCCTCCTCCCTTCCTTTTATAGATCCCTTGGAGCCTTCTAGAGCATTATTGTATTATTATTTTATTTATGGAGCACTTTTCCCTTTTTATTAAAATATTATAAAATATTCCTTTTTAATGCAGAAAAGGGTATATCGGCTACCACGCCCCCTCTAGTCACTGAAATCTCTGTCTAACTGTCCCATCGTGTAGGTCTCCTCGTCCCGGTTCCAATGAGCTATTACACTAAGGTGTTCCATCGTATATTCCTCCCGGAATGCCACCTTGAGCATAATCAGCTGAGTTAAGCCCATAAATAACTCAAAATTTCGAAAGTTATCGGAATGCATCGGAACGAAAGCCAAACTGCTCGGATGATGGAGTATATCAAGCGAATGCCTCCAGACACCATGAAAACTCCTCAAAACTCCTCTGAAAAGCTCTTGAGCCCACTGATAGCACCAATCTGTACATGTGACCTGTCTGCTCCTAACTCTGGAAGTCCCTCCTAGCCCTGTCATGGATGATACCAAAAATGGGAATATTACACAGTGGAATAGAGAAAGATGCATCTTTCATATCCACAATTCTTATTAAGGCAATAGAAAGTATGGGGCCACATAATGTTGTCCAAGTCATTATGGACAATACACAAGTTTGTAAAGCTGTAGGGTTGATTGTGGAAGGTCGATATGATCAAATATTTTGAACTCCATGTGCAGTACATTCATTGAACCTTATGCTTGCCAAGATTGGTGAGATTGAATGGATTAATGAAATATATGTAGCAGCAAAAGAAATCCAAATGTTCATAACCAATCATTCAATGTCCCAGGCCATATATCGGGGTTTTGCAAAGTTGGAGCTACTGAAGGTACTCTTTTTTTAATCAATATTATTTGTATTGGAAATTCTTAATTTTAATTACAAATTTATATATGATTTCTCATTTGAGATTTGACTTTTTGAAACTTGTAGGTTGTTGAAACTCATTTTGCCTCCCACACTCTTGTCATAAAGAGACTTGTGGAGGTGAGACAAGCATTATAGGCAATGATCATTGACCCTCTTTAGAAATCATGGAGGATTTCCACTTCTGATAGAGGGCAAAAAATCAAGTCCATCATTCCTGATGATGCATGGTGTGACAAGGTCCAACACCTTTTGCGGATTACTGAACCAATCTTGACCTTGATCGGGGCATTTGACAAACATACACCTTGCTTGCGGAAGTTTATGAAAATATCGATAGCATGTTGGAGAGGATAAGGGAAATTATATGGGCAAATGAAAATGACCCTGATGAAACATTCTATTATTTAGTGAAGGACATAGTTACAGAAATGTGGAACAAAATGACCACACCATTACACCTTTTCGCCTAACATTGCACCCTAAATATTATCATTCCAAAATTTTGTCTTTACCTAGTAGAACAACGCCAAACAAGGATTTTGAAGTGGTACAAGGATACAAGACAACTTTGAGGAAAATTTATAGAGATATGTGACTTGCAATAGAAGTACGCCAAGAATATAGAGGAGTTGTACAATCTACTAGTAGCTTTTCAGATCCAGTAGCTACGGATGATCGAGGACATCTTGATCCTATTACTTGTTGGGGCTTCCATGGTGGGGATAGCATTCATCTCTCCACTCTAGCCACCAGGTTGTTATCACAGGTTACTAGTTCCTCATCAACTGAGAGGAATTGGAGTACATATGGCTTCATCCATTCAATGAAGCGAAACAAGTTGGGAGCGGCAAACGCTGAGGATCTTGTGTATGTTCATTCCAACCTCCGTCTTCTATCACATGTTGAACCAGAATATAAAAATGGTCCAAGCAGGATATGGGATGTGGAGCCTAAGATCTTTGACTTGAACTTGACACTGAATACCATGACTCAACTCAACCTACTTGATGATATTGTTCCTCCACCAGTCCAACCTACTGAAGCAACTTCATACATTCCATGACCCCCATCATCTATTCATGATGTAGAATAGCAATATGCAGAAGATAATGCAGATCCATTTGAGGATATGTAAATGTATTTACTATTACCATTTATGATATTATCCTTTTTATTACTGTGTAATATGTTGTGAAAATTCCAAGATCCAAACAGATCTAAAGAATCCTACTGCAACAACTGAGTGTACTTCTCCTATTAAGTAAATTACATGTTAATTTGGGCAACTGGGTCCAAACTCCATGTTGCATTGCTCATATGATGATGATGATGATATTTTTGTTGGATTCCTATTTCGGAGAGGTGCAAGATTGATTTAAAGATCATCTTGTTTGTATGAGTAGAACTTATATTTTGAATTTATTTTCCACACATGTGCAAATTGTCAAGGTCGACCAGAATCGTAAAATAGGCTCACACGCCCCAAAGGATGTGTCACACGCCCTCATTGATGTATATAAATTGGAGAGACTTGATGCTCATTTGTTTATCATCTCATCACACACATTCCTCATCATCTAATTGATTCATACAACCTTCAAGAGGCTTCTCTCTCTCCCACATGTGAAACAGGGAGCTGAAGTTTTCAAACTGGTTTTGAGGGTTGTTTCATGGGCTGTGTGTGACACTGAAGAAAGGATGAGTTTGATCGAGTTTGACTGAACGTCTTGGAGGTTGGAAGAGCTAGTTTGACCAACAAAAGTCTTTGTTGGCTAGGGCATCATGTTGACTGCTGTAACACACATTTCTCTCTATCTTTGTTGAACAAGAAGAATTACAAATTTTGATTTATTATATTGGTTTTTCTTCTGTCGATCTATTATTATGTTCTATTAGCATTTACTTTCATGTTTATGTGATTGCTAATATGAATTGGGCTTATTAGAAAGATTGAAGTAAACTGCATTAAGCATAGAACATACCATGATTATCTAAAATT
Source organism: Pinus albicaulis (assembly GCA_034641835.2). NCBI lineage: Eukaryota > Viridiplantae > Streptophyta > Pinopsida > Pinales > Pinaceae > Pinus > Pinus albicaulis. The sequence continues at coordinate 70,877 of JAXQQM020067523.1, forward strand.
AACATGGTATCAGAGCTGAGGTGAAGACAAAGCCCAAGCAAGTGTCAAAAGCAATCATTGAAGAAGTTGAAAAATTGTAATGTTCCCATTTTTGGTATCACCCGTGACAGGGCTAGGAGGGACTTCCAGAGTTAGGAGCAGACAGGTCACATGTACAGATTGGTGCTATCAGTGGGCTCAGGAGATTTTCGGAGGAGTTTTGAGGAGTTTTCATGGTGTTCGGAGGCATTCGCTTGATATACTCCACCATCCGAGCAGTTTGGCTTTCGTTCCGATGCATTCCGATAACTTTCGGAATTTTGAGTTATTTATGGGCTTAACTCAGTTGATTTTGCTCAAGGTGGCATTCCAGAGGAATACACGATGGAACACCTTAGTGTAATAGCTCATCGGAACCGGGACGAGGAGACCTACACGAGGATGCTTGCTATGTCATCTTTTTGGAAGTACATGCTCCAAACAATGGAAGTTTTGCTGTGTTGCACATTGACCTCAGCATGCGCCTAATGGCTTTA
>JAXQQM020067382.1:0-23494 GCA_034641835.2 Pinus albicaulis
TGAGCGTCTTTCTCTAGAACGACCTCTATCCATCATTGCCTCTGATGTAGAGGTGTCAGCATTCGACTTCTTCCTCGTCTCCTCAGACAACATGGCTCCAACCACATCGTCAAACTCAAGGACAGCTGCATTACTGAAGCTTATGGAAGTAACAAAGTGACCCCACGATTCAGGCAATGTACACAATAGAGTTATTGCCTTATCCTCTGAATCAAATTTTACATCTAGACTTTGTAATTGTACCAATAGAGTATTGAAAACATTCAGATGGTCAGTAATCGAGGTACCTTCCTTCATCCACAAACTGTATAGCTGCTGCTTCAGGAGAATCCGATTTGTCAAGGATTTCGTCATGTAGAGCTTTTCAAGCTTTATCCACAAGCCTGCGGCAGTCTTCTCTGACACAATGTTGAACAGAACGTCATCTGCCAGACATAACCGAATTGCGGCGGTCTTTTCTGACACAATGTTGAACAGAACGTCATCTGCCAGACATAACCGAATTGCACTCAGAGCTCTGTCATCCAACTCATCCCATTCATCCTCCGTCATGGAAGAAGGCCTTTTGCTCCTCCCCAATAGTGCTTTCGCCACGCCTTGTTGAACCAGCAGATCGTGCATCTTTAGCTTCCAGATCTCGAAATTGTTTTTGCCATTGAACTTCTCAATTTCAAACCGGGCATTTTGAGTTTTCGCCATCTTGTTTCAGCAAAAAACACAGTAATCTCCAGAACCAATTTTCAAAAATAAAGAATGCCCCTTTTAATTAAAAAAATGCCTTTTTAAAAAAAAAAAAATTGCCCTTTTAATGAAATGCCTCCTTATTAAAGGACTTCATAAAAAAACTTTACTCTTTTACCATATGCAAATGGTAATTTAATATTCAAATTACAAATTCTAAATTCCCTTCACCTTATATGGCATAAAATAAACTTTTCAAATTAATAAAAAATGCCTCCTTCTAAATTCCATATAATGGAATTCTAAGTGCCACCCTTCTTTAAAAAATCAATTAACTTTAAATCACCCCTCAAATCGATTAACTTAGAATTCAAATCGATGTTAAAAAACCTTTAATGCAAATCGATTTTAAATACACATTGAATTATTACAATTCAATGTAAATTCAAATCTTTTTTTTTTATATGTATCGATTTGTTTTATCATATGCCAAACTTCAAATCGATTCAAACACAAATCGATTTTAAATGTATTAACGCATATCGCTTTAATTTGACGGCTTTTGAAAAAATGAACTTCACGTTTTAATAAACCGATTCATACCAGCATTTTATGATTTAATTCTCCACTAACGCAGCGTCCAACCCTTTCAACGCAGCGGTGGACACGCTGGCAGCCACGGCACTTTTCAACACAGCATCACAGTGGCTCACGGCTCGTGCAGTCTTATCCAGCCCAGCCGCACTGAGATTAAACCACCGCTTCGTTGAAGATCATTCTACACGCAGTTCGATCAGCTTTAACCTCTGCGTTCAGAGCACTGCTGCTATTCATATCTCTCGGCAACAAATCACAGCGCTCAGCAGCAATTCTGTGGCTCCTCCACACGGACAGGAAATTTTAACGCAAGTCAACACAACGCCATACGCTAACACAGCCACGTTCAGCAATGGTCCACGACCACAGCACGCAGAACTTCATCCGGCTGTCAAAGCTCGCTCTCAAACGGCGGTCAATTCTTGCTGTAATACATTAAACTTGCTTCGATACCACTTGTCAGAAAAATCACAGCGGAATTCATTAAACAATTAACACACAACAATTCAATCAAGCACATAAAGACACAGGCATTAACGTGGTTCACCCAAACCTCCTGGGCTACGTCCACACAACAGGCATCGGCAGTCTTTTTATTAATCAAAACAGGAGATTACATAATTCACACACACTCTCCAAAACAAACGTATGGATACCTGTTATATAGCAGGAGAATCTAACAGCCTCATAAATCCTCTCAACTCAAATTTAGCATGCATTAACTCCCTCCCAACAACCTGGAGCTAATCTAGGAACTAATTCCTAATTTTTGTCACCTACTGAGATTTTTCCTATTTTATTTAGAACAGAAAATCTCAACACTAACCGCTTATCATTCACAATCACGATTACCACCATTATATTCTGATAATGTTTATTATATATTCTATATAAATAGTCAATAATGGCAATTATCATATTCTAAATAATGTAATTAATATATATTGTATACGAGTATGAATATATTATTACATATGATAAGTCAACTACGTCAGAAGCCAAATATATGACCAAGTACTTGGGCTGAAAGAAAGGAGGTGGTTTCTTTTCCACTTGAATCGTCTTAGGAAGGCTTCTTATGTGAATGAGGTTATTGTTATGAATGCTATTTTTCTTTTTAGGTCCAGATGAATAGATAAATGGTCAGGGTTACCTGTCTGGTAATTTTGCTGCTTTTACTCTAAACTTAAGTTATTGTTAATTTAGTTTTTAATTGGAAATTTGTAAAAGTGGAAAGCATCTATCCTTATGTAGATTGCTGATTCTCAGAATATTAGACAATTAGCCCATTAGAAGGACATGGAAGGGGTCAATTATTTGACCTGGGCTCACAATATACATAAAAATGCCTATCCATAGGATTAATAAAGCATTTTTATGTAGATTACTGATTTTTTGAATTTATTAATTATAAAGATAGATAATTTTATGTCTATTGTTGATTTTCCTCCAAATATAGGATTAATAAAGCATTTTTATGGAGATTACTGATTCTTTGAATTTATTAATTATAAAGATAGATAATTTTATGTCTATCGTTGATTTTCCAAATATTTGAAAATAATTACCAAATAATAAGAAAATTAACAATCGACAACAAAATATCCATCCTTCCTTATAGTTAATAAACAGATCAGTATATCACTCTACCAAAATAAAAACTAGTGGAGAAAAACCACAATCAAATTTCCAGCTAATCAAACTAAAACTATTTAATTATTTTCAAAAATATTTGCAAGCTCGGAAAGAGGGACACTGCGTGAAGACATAAAGAGAGCTTCTCTCAAAATATGTTTCAATAACAAGGACATGCCTTACTGCAGAATTTTCACTTTTATTGAAGGTGACATATACCACGGGTCAATGCATAAAGCCGCTACAAAGGGAGTCCTGTTTCAAGTCGATTTGAAAAGAAGGGATACTATTTCGCGAAGACAAAATTAAGCATTGAATAGTTATCCTTTTATTCTGAGATTGAAGACAAGTAAGAATTTTTATCCAAATATTAACAAAATTAAGCATTGAATCGTTATCCTTTTATTCTGAGATTGAAGATAAGTAAGAACTTTTATCGAAATATGAATTATAAAATATAATTGGATAATTCTTTTGTAAATAATAAGTAATTGTTAATTGGGCATGTATATTTGAATGGTACATGTTTAATTTATTTGGTTGAGCAATTCTAAAAATAAAAATTTATATTTAAAATATTTGAAATAGTGTGATTGTTATATTGTTCTGACTTGATTTTTAAAGAAAATGAATATTTTTTTTATTAAATTTAATGATATAAATTTTTAAAAATTTGAATTTAAGTTGTTTAATTTATAAAATTCTAGTATTCAAGGTTTTTTTTTTTTAGAGTACTGAATTTATGTATGCAGTAAAAATTTATTTTAAACAAAGAAAAATCATAACTTTTCTTAAAATTATATAGTCTGATTCTTTTAAAAAATCATTTTATATATATATATATATATATATATATATATATATATATATATTCAGTTTTTTCTTAAATATAATAAACCATTGTTGAAATGGTAAGTTGAATTTTATAATTTAGACTATATAATATTTAAACAAATTTAAGATATTTAATAATTTATGTATATAAATAAATTTTATAAATTGAATTTATTTATATATTAAAATATATAATTTAAACTATTTAAATTACTAACCAATATAAAATTATGTTAATCACATATTTATCAACCGTCAATAGTATCAAAGTTTCAATTTTTACATTACAAAATACATGTGCATCTCAAAAGAAATGATCTCTATTTATAAATTAATGTTTTTTTAAGTGAAAATGGATTTATATAATGGTTTATATTTACTAAAAAGTAATATAAAAATAATATTATATTCAAAGTTTTAAAAATATTTTAAGGTCGGTTATCAATTGAATAATAGCTATCTAGATTATCCACTTTGCTCTTTTTAAATAAATCTTTTATTTATCCATAATTTGGTGTTTCTTTCTTGCTCTCATTCGAGTATTGGTAGTGAAAATGGATCCGGTTGGAATTGGAAAGATAATACTGTGAATAATCCAAATAGCTCTGCATCATATTTTATAATTTATAATTAGATTGATGCTGTTAAATTAGTTATTTAATTTCTCTTACTGCATCCTATTTTATAATTTATAATTAGATTCATGCTATTAAAACTGAGAAGTAATAAACCGTTTTCATCCCATTAATAATAATCGCCGACCCAACGAACCACTCCTTGAATCCACAGATAAACCTATTACAATTACTTTAGTAGCTGAAAAGGAGGGTTTTGAATAAAATCAATGGTGAGAATTTTCGACTGATGTGTACTCAAGTAAACAGGAGCGGAGAGTCGTGAGCTTCCCTCTCGTTGAAAATATTAAAGTCACCCGTTAGCCTTGAGCAGAAGAAAAGAGTACAAAGGCAAGCATAGGAGAAGTGTATGCGTGATACGCACTCATGCAGTTTAAAGAAGGATGAAGAAACCGTAGGAATTGAAATTAATCGTTACTATGCCACGCCTACGTAGTGTAGGAGAATTGATTATGGAGATGGGCGTAGCCGTTTTACAAAGTTGGAACAAAGATTTTCTGTGAATCTGAATCAACATTTATCAAACTGAACAAACAGTCCATCCTTACAATAGTGTCCTCAGCCACCAAATAAGAAAATATATGAACAGCAGGACTAAGTTTTCTGAAAAGGGAGGACAAGTGGTCCATACCACTTATGCACTAATTGCAAATCGCAAGTCTCCTTGGCAGTGTCTTGTTGATATGAAGTTTCGCGATGTGATGCGATCACAATCGCAATCGCAAATCGCAAACAATAGAATTTAAATGTCTTGTAGATGTGGTAGAGATCCGATGCAATGCGATCATCGCAATCGCAAAGGAACAGAGCATTATATATATATATATATATATATATATATATATATGACCGCCATTGAAAGCCGCAATGCGATCGCGCCATCGCGCAATCGCAACATCGCAAGTCTCAAAGTGTTCCGCCATATGATTGAATCGCCGATGCCGATGGTGCGATGCGATCCAATTGCAAATCGCAACATCGCGCGTGTTAAAACATTCCGCCAATTTTTGTTTGATCGCCGATATTGCGATTGTCGCATCATAACAATCGCAATATCGCACATCGCTGGATCGCAAGTTAGTTTGTACCGCCAATCCACCGATCGTCGATTGCCGACTGCGATGCGATCCCCACTCGTACATCGCGCATTTGATTTCTTTTAAGTTCCGCAAAGTTTTTCTTTGTAATTTGTTTTTATTTCCTTGTTTTGGGTTTTGTTCCCGCTCGTGAGGCTAAAAGCAATGTAATGTTATTTTTGCTGTAATCACTATGTGAGAGCCCGTACGTAGGAAAAACACAGTAAGACCAACATAGCATTGTTTGTGCATTTTGAGAGAGACAGAGAGAGAGATTTGTTTTGGAGTGCTGCGTCTGTAGCAGTCTTGATAGTATTCTATGAATCCCTCCATTGAGGAAGAAATTTGTAATATTTTTTAGTTCTGTTTAATGAAATAGAAGAAAGCATTTTCATGCCATCTCTGTCTGCAAGCAAAATTTTTATTTTAATTTCTCTGTGTTTGAAGAGGGGATTTTATTTTGGAATTATCAATATTCCAACATGGTATCAGAGCTAGTTTAGGCTCTTTGAAGCTTTTCAAAGAAGCTGAAGAAGAAGACTTGTTGCAGTTTTTTCTCCAGCAGTGTGAAAGCTCAGCAGAAGTCAAAGTTCAGGTATTTCTCAAAGAAAACAGAGTTGTTGTTTTGGTTTAAAAGAGTCTGTTCTTTCAGATAAAAGAAAAGACAGTTTGTTTAAGTTCAAATTTCAGTTTAAAAGTGATGGCTAGACCAAGCACTGGTATGAGCATTGGAAATGCTCAGCTTCCACAATTTAATGGAAAGAACTATGATTATTGGGCCATTACCATGAGAGCCCTATTTGTCTCACAAGATTTATGGGAATTTGTAGAAGACGGTTTTGTTGAACCAGCTGATGAGCAGGCTTTTAATGCCTTAACTCAAGCAGAGAAGGATATATTGAAGAGAAATAGGAAGAAGGACTCTAAAGCCCTCTACTATTTGTATCAAGCAGTAAATGAGAGTGTGTTTCCAAGGATAATAGCAGCTAAGAAATCCAAGGAAGCATGGGAAACTCTGAAAGTAGCCTATCAAGGTATGGAGAAAGTTAAGACAACAAAACTTCAATTGCTAAGAAGAGATTTTGAAACTCTTAGCATGAAAGAGTCAGATACTGTAGACACATTTTTTACACATGTGATTGGGATTGTAAATCAGATAAGATCCCATGGAGAAACTCTTGAGGAAAGAAGGATCGTGGAGAAACTTTTGAGGAGCTTACCTTCAAAGTTTGATGTTATTGTTACCACCATAGAAGAGACCAAAGATCTCTCACAATTCACAGTGGATGAACTTCATGCCTCACTGATAACTCATGAACAGAGATTGAGCAGAGATGAACATTCATCTCTTGAGCACGCTTTCAAGACCCAGATGCCTTCAGGAAGAGGAAGAGGTCGAGGCAAAGGAAGAGGAAGAGGCAGAACCCAAAATAGAGGTGGAAGGAACAACCCTTCACATTCACATGGAAGGAGCAACAGTCAAAATCAGAGCCACGACCAATGCAACAACCAGCAAGGTGGACATCAACACCAACATGCTCATGGAAAAAGGTATGACAAAACCAATGTCCAATGTCATTATTGCAAGAAATATGGGCACTATGCCAATGAATGTAGAAAGAAGCAAAATGACATGAAAAATAGGCAGAATGCTAATGTAGAAAAAGAAGAAAAGAACCCAAGTAATGTGTTGTTAGCATGTAATGTAGCACAAGATAGAGAAGATGATGTTTGGTTCTTAGATTCAGGATGTAGTAATCACATGACTGGAAACAGAGCAATGTTTGCCAATCTAGATGAAGAAGTAAAATCAGAAGTGACCACAGGGACTGATACTAATATCTTTGTTAAAGGAAAAGACAAAGTTAGTATTCGAGCAAGAAATGGTGAGCAGAAATTTGTTCCGGATGTGTATTATGTTCCAGGTCTGAAATGTAATCTTTTGAGCATTTGGCAGCTCATAAACAAAGATTACAATGTAATATTTAAAGATGATGTGTGCACAATAAAAGATATACCTCCAAGAATGAAAATCATTGCTAAAATAAAAATGACCAGCAATAGAATGTTTCCACTCAAGCTCAACACTGACTTGAAGGGAAAAGGAAAGAGCATAGCAGCTGTAACACAAGAAGCCTTTCAGAAGGAAGCAAAAAATGAAAATTGGTTATGGCACCTGAGATTTGGACATCTCAATTTCGGAGAATTAAATTTGCTGCACAAAAAATAAATGGTAAAAGGTTTACAATTGATTGAGAAGCCTGACAGCCTATGTGAAGGCTGCATCTTGGGAAAGCAACACAGAGAAAATTTTCCATCAGGGAAAAGCATAAGGGCGAAATCACCCTTAGAAATCATCCACTCAGATTTGTGTAGGCCGATGCAAACAGCATCAGTTTCAGGCAGCAACTACATGCTGACCTTCATAGATGATTTCACAAGAAAAGTGTGGGTTTATTTCCTAAAATATAAGAGTGAAGTCTTTCAGAAATTTTTCCACTTTAAAGCTCTTGTAGAGAAACAGAGTGGGCAGTACATTAAAGTTCTCAGAACCGATAGAGGAGGAGAATATATATCAAAGGAATTTCTGCGTTTTTGCAGAGAGAACGACATACATAAGCAGTTTACCACAAGGTACACACCGCAACAGAATGGAGTTGTTGAAAGAAAGAATCGAACCATAATGGAAATGGTGAGAAGCATGCTAAAGGCAAAACACTTGCCGAATGAGTATTGGGCAGAAGCAGCAAACTGTGCTGTGTATATTTTGAATAGATGCCCTACAAAAGCTGTGATGAACAAAGTTCCAGAAGAAGCGTGGAGTGGCAGAAAATAGGGAGTCACCCACATGAGAGTTTTTGGATGTGTGGCATATGCACACATTTCAGACAAGTTGAGAAAGAAGTTGGATAGTAAGGGGGAGAAGTGTATTTTCCTTGGATATTGTGAAGATTCCAAAGGATACAGATTGTATAACCCATCCACAAAGAAGTTTGCAATAAGCAGAGATGTGCAATTTATTGAAGAGGAAGCATGGGATGGAAGCATTAAGAAAACAGTCAATGTCAAAAGTTGTTTATCTCATGATGAAGATGAGGGAGAAGTGGTTGAAATTAACAACTCATCCGCTGCACAACCTCCACCAACACAAGGACAGCAAGGGACACCTCAAACGGCAGCGAGAACACCTTTGAGAAGAAATGGGAGTGCATCTCCAAGCACACCACATGGAGCAGAATTTAGTGCTTCATCAAGCACGACTACACCAAGTGAAAGTGGAACAAAATTCAGAAGTATTAGAGAAATCTATGAGCAGGGAGCAGCAAATGAAGGTATGAATTCCCTCTTTGCTTTGTATTGTCAAGTTCATGATCCTATTCATTTTGAAGATGCTATTAAAGATAGAAAATGGATAGAAGCTATGGATGATGAAATTAATGCCATAGAGAAGAACAAAACATGGGAGTTGGTTGATCTCCCAGAAGGTAAAGAAGTCATTGGATTTAAATGGGTCTATAAGACCAAAAGCAATGCTGAAGGAAAAATAGAAAGACACAAGGCCAGACTTGTTGTCAAAAGATACAAGCAGAAGCATGGGATTGATTATGAAGAAACTTTTGCACCAGTTGCAAGAATGGAGACAGTAAGAGCAGTGTTGTCCATAGCAGCACAAAACAAATGGAAAGTATACTAGATGGATGTAAAGTCTGCATTTTTAAATGGAGTTTTAATGGAAGAGGTATATGTGGAACAACCTCTTGGATATGAGAAAAAGGGTCAAGAGCATAAATTCTGCAAATTGAAGAAAGCTCTTTATGGGCTGAAGCAAGCACTAAGAGCATGGTACAATAGGATAGACTCCTATCTACTGGAAAATGGATTTGAAAAATGTGAGGGAGAACCCACCCTCTACATCAAAGAAAATGATGGTAAAATAATCATTGTTATTTTATATGTTGATTATCTAATATTTACAGGTAATGATGATTACCTTATTGAAAATTTTAAAACAGTCATGAAAGATGAATTCGAAATGACTAACATGGGCTTGTTGAGATACTTCTTAGGAATAGAAGTAGAGCAAAATGAAAAAGGGATTTTTATTTCACAAGCAAAGTATGTGAATCAAGTTTTAGAAAGATTTAATATGCTGGAGTGCAAAGCTGCAATTACTCCCACAGTAATGGGATTGAAGTTGAGTAAAGATGACAGCAGCAAGGATTTTGATCCAAGTTTGTATAAAAGCATAGTTGGCAGCCTCATGTATTTGACTGCAACTAGGCCGGATATTATGCATGTTGTTAGTATAATTTCTAGATTTATGGAGAAGCCAAAAGAAGCACATTGGCAAGCAGCAAAGAGAATTATGAGGTATGTTAAAGGAACTATAATATTTGGTATTTTATATACTACTTCAGAAAATTCAGAACTAGTTGGATACACTGATAGTGATTGGGCTGGAAGTGTAGATGATTGGAAGAGAACTTCCAGTTATGTTTTTCATATGGGTTTAGGAGCCATTTCATGGGCTTCTAAGAAACAACCTATTGTAGCATTATCTACAATAGAGACAGAATATGTGGCAGTTACAGCCGCAGCGTGTCAAGAAATTTGGATGAGAAGAATGTTGAGAAGTTTATGTCAAGAATAGGTAAAAGGGACAGTGATTTATTGTGACAATAGCTCATCTATTGCATTGTCAAACAATTCAGTATTTCATAAGAGAAAAAAAAACATAGATATAAAATTTCATTATATCAGAGAATTGGTGAACAAGGGAGAAATTGTTTTACAACATTTTAAAACAGAGGGGCAATATGCAGATATTTTGACAAAGCCATTGGGACAGAAGACCTTTGAATTTTTAAGAAAATGTTTGGGTATGACTGATAACCCAACAGCTGACTTTAAGGCGGAGTGTTGAAAATGTTAAAGTCACCTCCTAACCTTGAGCAGGAAGAAAAGAGTACAAAGGCATCAGCAGGAGAAGTGTATGCGTACACAGCACTACGCAGTTAAAGAAGGATGGAAGAACCGTAGGAATGAAATTAATCGTTATGGGCCGCAGCCACAGAGTGCAGAGGAGAATTGATTATGGAGATGGGCAGAGTTGTTTTACAGTGGAACGAAGATTTTCTTGTAGATCTGAACTACGTAGGAGAAGAACTAATTAAAACAGTCATTTCGAGTGTTTAAAGCCCTCAACAACCAAAATGGATAAAATGTGTTTAAACAGCGGAAAGACTTAAATTTTTCTGAAAAGGGAGGACAAGTGGTCCCTACCACTTATGCGCTAATCGCAAATCGCAAGTCTTCTTGGCAGTGTCTTGTTGATATGAAGTTTCACGATGTGATGCGATCACAATCGCAATCGCAAATCGCAAACAACAGAAGTTAAATGTCTTGCAAATGCGGCAGAGTTCCGATGCGATGCGATCATCGCAATCGCAAAAGAAACGGAGCATTATATATATATGTGTGTGTGTGTGTGTGTGTGTGTGTGTGTGTGTGTGCCATTGAAAGCCGCGATGCGATCGTGCAATCGTAACATCGCAAGTCTCAAAGTGTTCTGCCATATGATTGAATCGCCGATGCCGATGGTGCGATGCGATCCAATCACAAATCGCAACATCACGCGTGTTAAACCATTCCGCCAATTTTTGTTTGATCGCCAATATTGCGATTGTTGCATCAACGCAATTGCAATATCGCACATTGCTGGATCGCAAGTTAGTTTGTACTGCCGATCTGCCGATCGCCGATTGCCGACTGCGATGTGGTCCCCACTCGTACGTCGCGCATTTGATTTCTTTTAAGTTTCGCAAAGTTTTTCTTTGTAATTTGTTTTATTTCCTTGTTTTAGGTTTTGTTCCCATCGCGCCATATAAAGGTGAAAAAGCCCGTGAGGCTAAAAGTAATGTAATGTTATTTTTGCTGTAATCGTTGTGTGAGAGCTCACAGGTAGGAAAAACACAGTAAGACCAACAGAGCACTGTTTGTGCATTTTGAGAGAGACAGAGAGAGAGATTTGTTTTGGAGCACTGCATCTGTAACAGTCTTGATAGTATTCTGTGAATCCCTCCACTGAGGAAGAAATTTGTAATAGTTTTTAGTTCTGTTTAATGAAATAGAAGAAATCATTTTCATGCCATCTCTGTCTGCAAGAAAAAATTTTATTTTAATTTCTCTGTGTTTGAAGAGGGGAGTTTATTTTGGAATTATCAATATTCCAACATTGGAACCTGACACATTCACATATCTGTGCCATAACAATTCGCAACCACTCGTCCAAAGGCATCCACTCCTCCGTTGGGATTTTTCTCATTTTTTTCGGTGTTTGTGCTGTTGTTTCATGCGGTGGTGTTGTCGGTATTCCGCCATTGGTGGGAATCCTCGTTACTGAATCATAGAAACTAGTTCACTCGAGTTTTCTATGTTTAAACCCTACTAAATATTTCCTGAGGCTGGTAAATAATAATTTTGCGTTAAAACGATCCATCACAGGTCTCGAACAAGAGGCTACCAGACGTGGTGGTTATTTACATACTCCTCCTTTTTGGTGCAGATGATGGCTTTCAAGCAATATACATCCCATTTCTGTCAAACGTATCACCACAAAGCTATGATCGCAAAACTGTGAACGTACGAACCTTCAGACAAGTTCAAAGTATCCCTTTTGCTGCCAGATATTAGTTACATTATATCGATGTGTGGCAATGTGTCACGTTATATCGCTGTGTGGCAAGAGATTATAAAATTTTCGGGACCATAAATAAGGAAAGATATGTCAAGAGTTCAAAGTATCCCTTTTGCTGCCAGATATTAGTTACGTTATATCGCTGTGTGGCAATGTGTCACGTTATATGGTTTTGTGGAAAGAGATTATAAAATTGTTGGGACAATAAATAAGGAAAGATATGTCGACGTCTAAGTGTTTGAAGAAAGGAGCACATCCTCGTAGCTATTCTTGTGCCACCCAAAGGAGTTATTTGAATTGGTTGGAATACTACCTTAACCCGCTCTCGGATATCGTCGTTATTAGTTCAGTAATATTATGGCTCAACCTTAAAAATTATAGAGAGGAGACCACTCAACCAACATAAGGGGATCTTAGGTGGGTTGGGCTGACAACTTGCAGTGGTGGAATTGATTGGAATAATGGGGATCTTAGGTGGGATGGCTACTTGCAGCGGTGGACTTGATTGGAATAATTGTGAGCACTGGAACATATATTCCTACCCTTGCTGGCTTGGCGGATTCAAGCTAAGCTGTAAGCAGATAGTTTTGGCACTATCTTGCCTATTATCATGAGGATTTGCAATTTTATCAACTCTATTTGCTTCTCGACAGAGTGCGCTTACCTCGCTGTACTTTAATATGAAGTCTGTAATACCATAGTTAAAGCGGCTTTATAAACTTAGCTGCTTTCCAGATGGTTCATGCACACAATATTATCTGGTTGACTTGGATTATAGTGGCATTTATAATTTTTATGTTATTTCTGTCATTATTATTTCTGCCATAGTTTCTCTGTAATTATTTTTGCAATTTCTTCCCTGCTATATAGACAACGATTTATTTTTATTTTAATCCATTTGTGCGCAGGCTATGCCATTATTGAGGGTAGCTCATGACCAACTACAATGTCTATGTATGCAAATAAACATGTTGCTCACACTCCAGCTACGTATTAGGAGCTTATATAGGCTCCACAACATTCTCGGTTGTCTCTAGCATGAAATAAACGAGTGAATGAATGAAAAAATACATTATAAGTAAATTAAACAGAAAAAAATGTTATCCAACATAAATTGTAATCAGTATTAATCGATAACGGAAATTGGATATTATTTTGAGGTATTGGATATTATTTTGATGTATTAATTGACAGAATATATTATAATCAAGAGAGAATAATATAATATATTGTAATCAGTATACTTAATATAACTCAAAGAGTATAATATATTAATATAACTCAAATACTATATTGTAATCAATATACTTAATATAACTCAAATATAGTATAATATATTAATATAACTCAAATACTATATCGTAATCAGTATACTTAATATATAACTCAAATAAAGTATAATATATTGTAATATATTGTAATCAATATACTTAATATAACTCAAATACAGTTTTGGCAGTAATTTTATGTATCCTAGCATTTGTTTAACTCAAATACGATGTTACGGTTTTTATAGAGTACAACATTATCACATTTCAACCATATTATGAATTTTGTTTTTTAATAGAGTATCACAATCCAACCATATTATGATTTTTTTTTTTTTTTTTTATCACCGAGTGAGGTTGCACTGAAATCATTTTTTTTTATCACTGAGTGAGGTTGCACTGAAATTGGCAGGGACTACAGCTACGTAGTTGTCCTTGTTTGTGTTGCATTTGGTGATTAACAGTTGTTATCATAGCAAAGACAACCTCTGGCCAAAACAACGCTTTATAGATTAGAACCAAACAGACAGTGTAACATTGGACGAATGTTGTTGAGGGGAGCAGGACGAGAGGAAAGGGGAGCGCAGCAATGGGCCAGCAGTCTCAATATCCAAGCCACCATGAAAAAGGTCTTGCTCTAGGATGACAGAGGTCAGAGAGCTTTTTCTGATTTCTTACACTAGCACAGGGCCATCGAAGTTTTTAACAAGCGAGCCAGATTTTTACTTTGATCATTTTTCCATATCACATGTTATTGAAGAGTTCAGTGTTGGAATTTAATTCCAACTGCTACATACAGTAGCAGGACAACCAAATTCAACGAAGATGGGATTGGCAAGACAACAAGATTAATTGATGATGGAAATTCAAAGGACAGCGACAGCAGCAAGAAATCTCCACATTTGATCTTCACGCAACCAGTGTCTTCTGCAATTAACGATTCACCCACTAGCATTAGAACCTTCACCAAACATATTTAACACCAGAGGAAATTTACCGCCAGATTGAAAGGGCCACGTGGAGTAAATATATTAGATCGCGTGAATTTGGAAGAAATCTGAAAACACAAAAACCGGACCCGAAAACAATTGAGGTGGATTTAATTTGAAATTCGCATAACAATTTGGGCCTACGTCAGCATCCCAATTTGGAATGCGAAGATCCTTTGCAATAGAGTTTGATTTACTTTTTGAAGTCCGTAAAGATTTCATAAAGTTTTTAAACCTTGGGTAAAAGTTTTTTTTAAACATGTTTTAATTAAAAGTCACGGCAAAGTTATTTTTACCAAGGTTAATATATATATGCATAGTAATATATATATTATAAATGTTTTTAACATTTATAATATATATAAGTAGTGTTTCATTTTTAATGTTTATGTTCTGGAACGTTTAAAAGGCCCGAAAGCCAAAAAGAAAAAAAAGGGGTCGTGAATGTAATTTTTCTTTACTGTGTAATTTTCTTTATTAAAAGCTTATTTACACAGCAGTGTATAAAAGGGAAAAAGACAGATTGTAAGTTGTAAGTTTTTACATACAGCGGAGTGTGAAATGAGTGTATGCACAGCAGTGCGAAAGTAAAAAAATACAACAAAGTGTTTTAGCGACAGAGAAGAGTTTTGCTTGGCACTGTGTCTTGTAACAGTCCAACATTTTGTAATCCCTCTTAGAGGAAGAAGTTTTTTTTTATTGTAATAGATTTTTACAATGAATGAAATAGAATTTTTCAGTGTTGAACTCTATCTCCTGTGAGTGAAATTTGTTTGTATTTCTCTGTGTTAAAGAAGGGGAATTTCTATTGTAATATTGAGAAATTCCAACATGGTATCGGAGCAAGTTTAGGCTCTTTGAAGGTTTCAAAGAAGCTGAAGAAGAAGAAGACTTGTTGCATCGTTTTCTCCAGCAGTGTGAAAGCCCAGCAGAAGTCAAAAGTTCAGGTATTTCTCAAAGATAACAGAGCTGTTGTTTTATTTTAAAAAGAGTTTGTTCTTTCAGAGAAGGAAAGACAGTTTGTTTAAGTTCAGTGTTCAATTTAAAAGCAATCGCTGGACCAAGCACTGGAGTGAGCATTGGAAATGTTCAGCTTCCACAATTTAATGGAAAGAATTATGATTATTGGGCCATTACCATGAGAGCCCTGTTTGTCTCACAAGACTTATGGGAATTTTTAGAAGATGGTTTTGTTGAACCAGCTGATGAGTAGGCTTTTAATGCCTTAACTCAAGCAGAGAAGGATATATTGAAGAACAATAGAAAGAAGGATGCTAAAGCCCTCTTCTATTTGTATCAGGCAGTAAATGAGAGTGTGTTTCCAAGGATAGCAGCAACTAAGAGATCCAAGGAGGCATGGGAAACTCTGAAAGTAGCCTATCAAGGTATGGAGAAAGTTAAGACATCAAAACTTCAGTTGCTAAGAAGAGATTTTGAAACTCTTTGCATGGAAGAGTCAGATAATGTGGACACATTTTTTACACATGTGATTGGGATTGTAAATCAGATAAGATCCCATGGAGAAACTCTTGAAGAAAGAAGAATTGTGGAGAAACTTTTGAGATGTTTACCCTCAAAGTTTGATGTTATTGTTACCACCATAGAAGAGACCAAAGATCTCTCACAGTTCACAGTGGATGAACTTCATGCCTCATTGATAACTCATGAACAGAGATTGAGCAGAGATGAACATTCATCTCTTGAGCACGCTTTCAAGACCCAGATGCCTTCAGGAAGAGGAAGAGGTCGAGGCAAAGGAAGAAGAGGCAGAAGCCAAAACAGAGGTGGAAGGAACAACCCTTCACATTCACATGAAAGGAGCAACAGTCAAAATCAGAGCCAATGCAATAGCCAGCAAGGTGGACATCAACACCAACATGCTCATGGACAAAGGTATGACAAATCCAATGTCCAATGTTATTATTGCAAAAAATATGGGCACTATGCCAATGAATGTAGAAAGAAGCAAAATGACATGAAAAATAAGCAGAATGCTAATGTAGAAAAAGAAGAAAAGAACCCAAGTAATGTGCTGTTAGCTTGTAATGTAGCACAAGACAGAGAAGATGATGTTTGGTTCTTAGATTCAGGATGTAGCAATCACATGACTGGAAACAGAGCAATGTTTGCTAATCTAGATGAAGAAGTAAAATCTGAAGTGACCACAGGGACTGATACTAAGATATCTGTCAAAGGAAAAGGCAGAGGAAAAGGGAGAGTTAGTATTCGAGCAAGAAATGGTGAGCAGAAATTTGTCCCTGATGTATATTATGTTCCAGGTCTGAAGTGTAATCTTTTGAACGTTGGGCAGCTCATAAAAAAAAGTTACAATGTAATATTTAAAGATGATGTGTGCACAATAAAAGATATACCTCCAAGCAAGAAAATTATTGTTGAAATTCAAATGACCAGCAATAGAATGTTTCCGCTCAAGCTCAACATTGACTTGAAGGGAAAAGGAAAAAGCATAGCAGCTGTAACACAAGAAGCCTTTCAGAAGGAAGAGAAGGATGAAAATTGGTTATGGCACCTGAGATTTGGACATCTCAATTTCGGAGGATTAAATTTGCTGCACAGAAAAGGAATGGTAAGAGGTTTACCATTGATTGAGAACCCTGACAGGCTATGTAAAGGCTGCATCTTGGGGAAGCAACACAGAGAAAATTTTCCATCAGGGAAAAGCATAAGGGCGAAAGCACCCTTAGAAATCATCCACTCAGATTTATGTGGGCCGATGCAAACAACATCAGTTTCAGGCAGCAACTACATGCTGACCTTCATAGAGGATTTCACAAGAAAAGTGTGGGTTTATTTTCTGAAATATAAGAGTGAAATTTTTCAGAAATTTTGTTATTTTAAAGCTCTTGCAGAAAAACAGAGTGGGCAGTATATTAAAGCTCTCAGAACTGATAGAGGAGGAGAATATATCTCAAAGCAATTTTTGCGTTTTTGCAGAGAGAATGGCATTCACAAGCAGTTTACCACAAGGTACACACCGCAACAGAATGGAGTTGCTGAACGGAAAAATCGAACCATAATGGAAATGGTGAGAAGCATGCTGAAGGCAAAGAATTTGCCGAATGAGTATTGGGCAGAAGCAGCAAACTGTGTTGCGTATATTTTAAATAGATGCCCTACAAAATCTGTGATAAACAAAGTTCCAGAAGAAGCGTGGAGTGGTAGAAAACAGAGAGTCACCCACATGAGAGTTTTTGGATGTGTGGCATATGCACACATTCCAGACAAGTTGAGAAAGAAGTTGGACAGTAAGGGGGAGAAGTGCATTTTCCTTGGATATTGTGAAGATTCCAAATGATACAGATTGTATAACCCATCCACAAAGAAATTTGTGATAAGCAGAGATGTGCAATTCAATGAAGAGGAAGCGTGGGATGGAAGCATTGAGAAAACAGTCAATGTTAAAAGTTGTTTATCTCATGATGAAAATGAGGGAGATGTGGTTGAAATTGACAACCCATCCGTATCACAACCTCCACCAACACAAGGACAGCAAGGGACGCCTCAAGCGGCAGCAAGAACACCCTTGAGAAGAAGCGGGAGTGCATCTCCAAGCACACCACATGGAGAAGAATTGAGTGCTTCATCAAGCACGAGTACACCAAGTGAAAGAGGAACAAAGTTCAGAAGTATTAGAGAAATATATGAGCAGGGAGCAGCAAACGAAGGTATGAATTCCCTATTTGCTTTGTATTGTCAAGTTGATGATCCTATTCATTTTGAAGATGCTATTAAAGATAGAAAATGGATAGAAGCTATGGATGATGAAATTAAAGCCATATAGAAGAACAAAACATGGGAGTTGGTTGATCTCCCAGAAGGTAAAGAAGTTATTGGAGTTAAATGGGTCTATAAGACCAAGAGCAATGCTGAAAGAAAGATAGAGAGACACAAGGCCAGACTTGTTGTCAAGGGATACAAGCAGAAGCATGGAATTGATTATGAAGAAACTTTTGCACCAGTTGCAAGAATGGAGACAGTAAGAGCAGTGTTGTCCATAACAGCACAAAACAAATGGAAAGTATACCAGATGGATGTAAAATCTGCATTTTTAAATGGAGTTTTAATGGAAGAGGTATATGTGGAACAACCTCTTGGATATGAGAAGAAAGGCCAAGAGCATAAGGTCTGCAAATTGAAGAAAACTATTTATGGGTTGAAGCAAGCTCCAAGAGCATGGTACAGTAGGATAAATTCTTATCTACTGGAAAATGGATTTGAAAAATGTGAGGGAGAACCCACCCTCTACATCAAAGAAAAAGATGGTAAATTGTTGATTGTTGTGTTATATGTTGATGATGTAATATTCATTGGCAATGAAGATTATCTCAATGAAAATTTTAAAACAGTCATGAAAGAGGAATTTGAAATGACTGACATGGATTTGTTGAGATACTTCTTAGGAATAGAAGTAGAGCAAAGTGAAAAAGGGATTTTTATATCTCAAGCAAAATATGTGAATCAGGTTTTAGAAAGATTTAATATGCAGGAGTGCAAAACTGCAATTACTCCCACAGTAATGGGATTGACGCTGAGTAAGGATGACAGCAGCAAGGAGTTTGATCCAAGTTTATATAAAAGCATAGTTGGCAGCCTCATGTACTTGACTGCAACTAGGCCGGATATTATGCATGTTGTCAGTTTAATTTCCAGATTTATGGAGAAGCCAAAAGAAGTACATTGGCAGGCAACAAAGAGAATTCTGAGGTATGTGAAAGGAACTAAAAGGTTTGGTATTTTATATACTGCTTCAGAATGTTCAGATTTAGTTGGATACACTGACAGTGATTGGGCTGGAAGTGTAGATGATCGGAAGAGCACTTCCGGTTATGTTTTTCACATGGGTTCAGGAGCCATTTCATGGGCTTCTAAGAAACAGTCAATTGTAGCATTGTCTACAGCAGAGACAGAGTATGTGGTAGCTACAGCAGCAGCGTGTCAAGCAATTTGGATGAGGATAATATTGAGAAGTTTATGCCAAGAACAGATAAAAGGCACAGTGATTTATTGTGACAATAGCTCAGCGATTGCATTGTCAAAGAATTATGTGTTCCATAAAAGAACAAAACACATTGATGCCAAGTTTCACTACATCAGGGAGTTAGTGAACAATGGAGAAATAATTTTAAAACGTTGCAGAACTCAGGAGCAGTTCGCTGATATTCTGACCAAGCCATTGGGACATAAGAGTTTTTAGTTTTTAAGGAAATACTTGGGTATGATTGATAACCCAGCAGTTGAAATTAAGGGGGAGTGTTGGAATTTAATTCCAACTGCTACATACAGCAGCAGGACAACCAAATTCAACGAAGATGGGATTGGCAAGACAGCAAGATTAATTGCTGATGGAAATTCAAAGGACAGCGGCAGCAGCAAGAAATCTCCACATTTGATCTTCACGCAACCAGTCTCCTCTGCAATTAACGATTCACCCACCAGCATTAAAACCTTCACCAAACAAATTTAACACCAGAGGAAATTTACCGCCAGATTGAAAGGGCCACGTGGAGTAAATATATTGGATCGCGTGAATTTGGAGGAAATCTGAAAACACAAAAACCGGACCCGAAAACAATTGAGGTGGATTTAATTTGAAATTCGCATGACAATTTGGGCCTACGTCAGCATCCCAATTTGGAATGCGAAGATCCTTTGCAATAGAGTTTGATTTACTTTTTGAAGTCCGTAAAGATATCATAAAGTTTTTAAACCTTGGGTAAAAGTTTTTTTTAAACATGTTTTAATTAAAAGTCACGGCAAAGTTATTTTTATCAAGGTTAATATATATATGCATAGTAATATATATATTATAAATGTTTTTAACATTTATAATATATATAAGTAGTGTTTCATTTTTAATGTTTATGTTCTGGAAGGTTTAAAAGGCCTGAAAACCAAAAAGAAAAAAAAAGGGCCGTGAATGTAATTTTTATTTACTGTGTAATTTTCTTTATTAAAAGTTTAGTTACACAGCGGTGTATAAAAGGGAAAAAGACAGATTGTAAGTTGTAAGTTTTTACATACAGCAAAGTGTGAAATGAGTGTATGCACAACAATGCGAAAGTAAAAAAATACAACATAGTGTTTTAGAGACAGAGAAGAGTTTTGCTTGGCACTGTGTCTTGTAACAGTCCAACATTTTGTAATCCCTCTTAGAGGAAGAAGTTTTTTTTTATTGTAATAGATTTTTACAGTGAATGAAATAGAATTTTTCAGTGTTGAACTCTGTCTCCTATGAGTGAAATTTGTTTGTATTTCTCTGTGTTAAAGAAGGGGAATTTCTATTGTAATATTGAGAAATTCCAACATTCAGCAACTATCCGCTTCTATTCCTTTCTTTAAATAGAGTGGCCATTTCTGTGTGCCCTTTGCTGGACTCGTAATTTGTTCTGGGTGACTACTTCCCAGTGATGTTTGGTCATTACTGTCTATCCGCCATGACACCTTTCTTCCTTAGAAATTGTCACTGGGGATTGATGTGTTCGACCAGTTTCTTCTCATCAGCCCATGATGGAATGTAATGTTTTGATCTATGCACTGTTAATACAAACAACGTTTTTTTCTTTCTGAAAAAGAAGCAAAGACAACCTCAGTGGGCTCAATGGTTAAGAACTTGTGATTTCTCTTGGGAGGTCACATGTTCAAAACCGGCGGGGGAGGGTTGTCTATTGTCCGTCATGACCAAACTAGAAAGATAAACGCCTTGCAAAAATCATCAGTTTTTGGTATACCCGGAGAAATTGTTGTTCCCTGTCTTAAAAAACAGCTGCTATAATAACACATGGAAAACCGAAAGACATTACTACATCAATTGGACTTGTTACAAGAAGACACAAACACGTGTCATTAGGAGCATTACACTTCATTGTCACGATGTTGGTGTCAATTGGATGCCATTGTGATTGGGCAACAATAAACGTGGATAGGAAATGGTTAAAGTAGGGTGTCAATTATGCCATTGTGATTGGGCATCACGGAAGTGGTTAAAGTAGGGTGCCAATTGGATGCCATTGGAATTGGGCATTAATAAATGTGGGTAGGAAGTGGTTAATGTAAGGTGATCATAGCTTAATGGGTTACGTCAATGTACTATTGTTAGAGTTACTAGATACTTGGCCAAAGTTATTAAATATTTGGGTCCATTATGAATTTGCTAAAAAAAAATATTATTAGCATCCTTTAGATTTCTCTTCAATTTTTTTAATGAGTGGCTAATTTTAAGATCTAACAATTGATTTAAGTATTTGCTAACTATTCCGTAAACTTTTACAGGTACGGAACAACATAAGTAACTGAACTTTGTGTTTTGGTCAACCATATAAGAGAATAAAATTTCAAATGTCAAATCCTTTAATGTTGCTAACAATCATATAAATCCCAAGTAATTAAATGTTATTGATTAAACTTGTTCTTTTACATTTTGAAGAATTTCCATCCTTGTGGTAACAATTTCCAGGTAAGGAGTTGGAACTATAAATTGGTGGCCAAAAACACAACCAGAATTAGAGTTACATTAAAATTATTAATTCTCAAGCCTAACCTCAGCCTAGTCCTTTCCTTGTATGGTCTAAAACATCCAGATCAAATAACTTCATTCCTGTTTATCTAACATGATCAGAATAAGTCCTACAAATATTCATATCTTACCAAAACGAAAATTGACAGGAGCCTAGTGGAAATGTTACAATTCCGCATGCAATAGCTCAATTTAACTTCAACTCAGAGAACTATTACAAACAATGTGTTTGGTACATGGTTCTTGCTGGGCACAGGTTGATTTAACTCCTGTTGACCAGCACAATAGACACCTACTAATAATACATACAAGCTAGGTGTTGCAAATTAATCCATCAGTCAAGCTCATGGTGGGCTTGAAACAGCATTAATATTCCTGAACACATCATATATGTCACTGGATAGAGCAATAAAACTGCAAATGACAGCCAATGTAATCATTATCAGTGCAAGACACTTATCCTTCCTCGTCGATATACCATGGCCATCTCTGCAGTAACATGTTGTTCCAAGTTAGTAAGTGGCTATGAGAAAACATCCCCAAAACTTCTTAGTGATCAACCATACAAGGAACTACAGAAGCATCAACAAGGCATTCGATAATTACCTTAGAACAATAGAACCTGGAAAGATAAAGCCAACACAGACTGCTACTGTAGCCCCTGTAATCTGAAATGCATCCCAGATATTGGGGATAAATGTTGCCCCCAGGAAAACACAACCTATCAATCCGGCTGTGATTAAAATAAATCTCTTGGAATCTAACGGCAGGGGATGGGCAGATGGAAAGGCAAGGCCATCAAGATTGAGACGTAAGGCAAAATGAATAACTGGAAAGACCAGCATCAAATGAATAGCATAGCTAACACGAACAATATCATTCAAAATAGCACTGTAAGGGACTCCCAAATCTGTGTCGAAATTGGCTAGAACATCAGTCATCGTCATATCTCCAAACAGTAGATAGCCGAATAAGCTTGTTGTTATGTATATCGACGAACAAAACGCAAGTGAAGTCTGAACAACTGTCTGCATTTCCGAAGAATCAGCAAGCTCATTCTGTATGGGATGAACTACACAGACCAACAACATACAAATTCTTGTCAAGTTTGAATGTTTACATGTGTTCCAAATTATATATTGCAATCTAACTTAATTAACTGGCATATTATCTAGATAGCCAATTATAGTGAAAGAAAATGACAATCCTTGTTACCATTGTAATGGCAGATGTAAGAAGTGACCATGACCGGGACAACTGTAAAAAGCTTCCAAAATGAAGCCTGATCAGCAACATCAGGAAATAGTCTTGGCATGTAGATATCACCACGAACTAATTTAACAATTGTAATGCCCGCAGTGATTACCGCAAAAACAACAGCCAATGATACTGATACTGCGGAACTAAATTTCAAAGAATCTGCAATCACAGGGAAAAAGAAACTAAATAAATGTTATAAACAGAGTCAACTGTGTTTCCCTCTGATTTGACAATAACAAGCAAAAGGGAACCATACTACAAAGATTTGCGTGACCTTCAACCTAATCA
>JAXQQM020077453.1:0-14478 GCA_034641835.2 Pinus albicaulis
GAAGACTGCGTTCCTCAACGGAGTCATTGAGGAGGAGGTGTACATAGAGCAGCCTGAAGGATTAAAAATATTTAGCAGCGAGTCGCATGTGTGCAGGCTCAAGAGAGCGCTGTATGGGCTGAAACAAGCACCTCGTGCTTGGTACACACAAATAGACAGTTATTTCATCGGACTTGGTTTCGCCAAGAGTGAGGCAGATCCAAACCTATACCAGATTATGGTGGAGGGTAAGTTGTTGATCATTGTACTTTATGTAGATGATTTGATACTAATAGGTGATGAACTATTGATACACTCATGCAAGGCAGATCTTGCAAAGGAATTTGAGATGAAGGACTTGGGCCTCCTTCATTATTTCCTGGGATTGGAAATTTGGCAGCGGAAGGGTGGACTGTTTGTGTCTCAAGGCAAGTATGCCCGGGAGATACTGGAGAATTTTCACATGCAAGGCTGCAAGCCTATCGACACTCCTCTTCTTGGTGGTTGGAGGAAAGAGGATGCTACATTGGCAGAGGTAGTGGATGCCATTGTTTATCGACAGTTGGTTGGTTCACTCATGTATTTGGTCAATACAGGACTGGACATATGCTATGCTATTAACCAGCTTTCGCAAGCTATGGTTAAGCCTACCAAGCCCTTTTGGAAGGCAGGAAAGCATGTCCTAAGGTATCTTAGGGGCACATTGGGATATGGATTGTGGTACATAAAATCAGATGAGTTGAAGCTGCATGGTTTCACGGATGCAGATTGGGCAGGGAGCCCAACGGACAGAAAGAGCACATCTGGAGGGATATTTAGTATCGGGTCTACAAAAATTTCTTGGTACAACAAGAAACAGAGATCCGTGGCACTCAGTTTAACAGAGGCCGAGTACATGGCAGCAAGTTTGGCCGCATGCGAGGCTATATGGATGAGGAAGATCCTGGTCGGGTTGTTCGGTTCACACTTAGATCCTACTGTGATATATTGTGATAATTAGAGTTGCATTAAACTCTCGGTTAATCCAGTATTTCATGATAGATCTAAACATATTGACATCCATTACCATCGTATTAGAGATTGTGTGCAGTGGAAGATCATTTTACTTTCTTACATTCCTAAGGAGGATCAGGATGCAGATATTCTGACGAAGGCGCTCACCAGGAGAAAATTCGAATACCATAGAGACAGGATCGAGGTGGCAGATAATCCCTATCTTGTTGAGAGGGAGTGTTTAGATTCAACAAGATGATGAGCTTAGTGAAAAGAGTCTCCTTCACTAAGTGGGCCCGCAGGCTATTTTTGGCGCAAGTCTATTTTTAGACTATGTCTATTTTTAGACATGTCGATCATATTCTATGAGTTGCAGGATGCTATTTGTGGATGGTTGGTCAAGTTGGGAAAATAGATGGACTTCTATTTTTAGACATATTGGGTGGAATCTATTTTTATATTGCCAGTCTAAAAATAGATATGTCGAATATTATTAGCTCTTAATAATATTTGGACTCTAAACATTATCTTATTCTCTTGGAGCACTTCAGTTAAGCGCACAGATGTGGCACAGCAGCTGACGGAAGGAATTACGCTATTCCTGAGGGTTTACTGGAGCTAATGCATGAGGACTTCAGTTAGATCTCATGTGACAGAGTTTGGTGGAGTTATATAAGTAGTTGGTGGAGTTGTATTTAGTTTAAGTCAGTTAGACTCAGTTGAGCTAGTTGTATCTAGTCTAACTGATTGATACACTAGTGAGAGTGGTGTAAATTAATTAGTTAATTAATTCACTAAATAATAACTCATTAATCAACTGAAGAATACATCAGTTAACTATAGTGCATGGCAGTTTCAGTGGAGACTAGTGGAGAGGTAGGTGAAAGAGCAAATGTGACTATCAGTTGTGACTATAGTGATGCATTGATTGCATCCAATACTCAGTAGAGATGCCAATGAGGATTGCGCAGTGCAAGATTGGTGAATTCAAGTTCATTCAGAGCCATTCTTCAGCAGGGATTGCGCAGTAGAGGCAGGCTAGCAGGTGGCAAAGATCAGTTCATGGATTTGCAAGATCGGGCCTGATTAGTGTGTAGGGATTGTATTGTACTGAGAGCTTGATATGATCAGCTTTGTATGAGGATTGTTACATGATCTCTATGACATATATTATATAAAGATAGTTGGGGTTTTCAGCTTCAGGCTTTCCCGTTAAACACTGTGTTCATATGTGTGTGAATTTTTATTGTTTCATGTGTGCATTGCAATTGATTTAATTTCCACATGTGACTATCAATGGTGGAATAGTTTCTGTATTGTGCATGAAGTTAAAATAGTGTGTGATCAGGAGAATTTTGGATATATAACACATAAGTTATATAATTTCTACATTGGACAATCATTCCAAGGTATTTGAAACTCCCAAAGGACTCCCACCTATTCGTGATCATGATCATGCTATTCATTTGATTCCAGGAAGTGATCCTCCAAACATCAGGCCTTATAGATATCCTTATGTCCAAATGAGCGAAATTGAACGTATGATTGCAGAAATGTTAGAGGCTGGTATAATTCAACCTAGTCAAAGTTCTTTCTCTGCTCCAGTAGTATTGGTGCATAAGAAGGATGATCATGGCGCATGTGTCTGGATTATAGGGAGCTCAATAAGCTCATCATTAAAGATAAATTTCCCATTCCTGTGATTGATGAATTATTGGATGAATTACATGGAGCGATTTATTTTACCAAGTTGGATCTTCGTTCAGGGTATCATCAAATTAGAATGAAGACTGAAGATATTCCGAAAACAACATTTTGAACTCATGAGGGTCATTATGAATTTTTGGTCATGCCTTTTGGCCTTACCAATGCACCTTCTACATTTCAAGGGTTGATGGTAGTTGATAGACTTACAAAGTATGCACACTTTTGTGCATTATCTCATCCATTTAAAGCAAGTATAGTTGCTACTACATTTATGGACACAATTCAAAAGCTACATGGAAACCCAAAGGTTATTGTGAGTGACAGAGATCCCATTTTTACTGGAAATTTTTGGACGAAGTATTTTCTTATTTGGCTACTCAATTAGCTCATAGTTCATCTTATCATCCTAAATTCGATGGTCAAACTAAGAAAGTGAATAAATGTTTGGAAGAATATCTTCGTTGTTTTGTATTTGATAAACAAACACAATGGGTCAAGTGGTTACGTCTCGCTGAATGGTGGTATAACACTTCCTTCCATACTGCAGCAAAAATGACCCCATTTATGACACTTTATGGATATCATCCACCGTCCATCACATCATCTTTAAGAGAAAATTCTAAGGTTCAAGCAATGGAAGATAACATCGAGCATCAACAAGAAGTTCTGCAACTCTTAAAGGATAACCTAAATTTGGCACAAAATCAAATGAAACAACATGCAGATCAACATCGCAGTGAGAGAAGTTTTGATGTAGGAGACTGGGTATTTTTACGGCTACAACCATACAAACAAATGTCCCTCAAGCAAGCTAGGAAGGATAATAAATTATTGCCAAAGCACTATGGTCCTTACAATGTGTTGCAGAATATTGTTACTATGGCATACAAATTGGAGCTTCCTGCTTCTTCGCAGTGCATCCAGTTTTCCATTATTCATGCTTAAAGAATGTTATAGGTGAAAATCTTCCAGTTCAAACAATATTGCCAAAATTTGATGAGGAAGGAAAAATCATATTGGAACCTGAAGCAGTCACGGAAACAAGAACTCGATAGCTACGAAATCGATCAATTTCAGAGTATCTCTTCAAGTGGAAGAACTTACCCACTGAAGATTCTACATGGGAGGATGAAAATTTTATACATAAGCACCCATAGCTACTCAAGCATTGAGGACAACACTTTTTTGAAGGAGAGGGGCATGTTAGGTCCCTATATTACTAGTTTAGTCCCTTATTGTTATTAGTGTAGCCCCCTTATTGTTATTATTGTACCCCTGTAACCCTAATATTCTTATTATTGTGCCTTTACATTGTTATTTTTAGGTTGGCTAGGATTATATTGTGGGCCCATAGACTCTTATATATAGAAGGAGGTTTTGGTCATTTGTATCATCCAAGAATTGTTCATTTATGTAATGTATTGGAGGTTTCCCCCTCGAAGTGGCTATTTCTAAGGCATTGATCTCTCTTTTCTTCTATTTTTGGAGCTGGTTTCATAACAAAAAAAAGAGAAAAACGAAAGAAAAAATAAGATGAAAAGATCCCCAGGTGAAAACCTCCTATGAGGCGCCTAAGGAATACATGCAGTTTGAAAACCTCTACAGGGGCATTTTGCATGTCTCACAAAAAAAACAATAAGACACAAGGGAGGAGTCCTTACACCAACTTGGCTAACATCTCTCTTTTGCAGGACTCCAGACAGTGAAAATAATAGTGGCTACAAATCATGTTCCACAGATTCATTTCTCCATTCTTCCTATATATCCATTGCACTTTCATCCTCTTCCTTCACATCCCTACTTGTCTCCATCATCTAGCTAGTAATTGAACGACATTTTGCATCCATTTTTGATGCGCTACATAACTATCCCGAATTGCTACATGATTGTCATGAATTGATACATTAGAAACTTTAAATGCTACATGAGGAAAAACTAATTGGAAAAAGGAGCCAAAAAGGTCATGTCCTCCTTAGGAAATTTTGAGAGAGATTCACCAAAATTAATTTATCACTCATCCAGTCCATCTAGCCAAAATTCATCCTCAAAATTCCACTCTTCCATGCATAAAAAAAACTAGAGAAAGAAATTTGCATTCAATTTTTTCACCAAATATGCCACCCTCTCATGATTTTAATATTGTCCCTATACATCCTATGGTTTTTCTTAGTTCCCAAATGCAATGTGAGGTATTGAGGAGGAATGAAGTGACTGCTATAGGAAGGGGATCCCCCTTGTAGCAGCTTGCACAATTACAACATAATCATGAAGCTAATTTTCTTTTCAGCTTCATGTAGACATTCCAATTACCTTTAGGCATCAGGAGGCCATTTTTTAAACTGAGAAGGGACATACCATACCTATAGAGAATATGTCACATCATCCATCCATTCCAACAACAACATAATGAGCACTAGAACTAGGCCTACACAAGAGAAAAATATTTCATCAGTCAAGAATCATCTTGCTATGAATACCTATGCATAAGCAAACAGAGGAAATAAACACCTTCAACGTCATCTTGTTATGAATTCCAACAACAACATGCATGCATCTCCAACAATTTGACATCACAGGTAGGCTCAGGTATGACACCCGCACCTCTTCCCTATGCAAATCATAGAACAAAATGTATTTAATGATCGAGAATGACATTTTTATGGGCTGGAGGTGGCCAATAAACTTGGTCGCCTTCAATTAGTTAAC
Source organism: Pinus albicaulis (assembly GCA_034641835.2). Classification (NCBI taxonomy): domain Eukaryota; kingdom Viridiplantae; phylum Streptophyta; class Pinopsida; order Pinales; family Pinaceae; genus Pinus; species Pinus albicaulis. Next base: position 5,386 of record JAXQQM020077453.1, read on the forward strand.
TACAATTTAATCAACCACCATGCAATGTCAAAAAGTCAATTTAAGTGGGCTGATGATTACGAGGAGTGCTGAAAATTGTTATAAAAGGAAACTCATGCAAGATCTAAGTCACCAAAGCACTCCGAGCCTTTACCACAAAAAGGAATAAAAATTACAAGGCTCGACTCCATTTGCATAATCTCTCATTTTTAGAAAAAAGTTGGAGAAGGACGAGCTAGATGCTACCAGATATTTCCTAGGGTGCCACCAAGTTGCTACAGACTGTGTTTACAGGTGCTACAGAAGGACCTGAATTTCTACAGGAGCACATAAAGAGGCTACGAGGGAGAATTAAGGGGATAAAAGGAGCCAAAACCACCAAAGATCATATTCAAACCCTCATACACATAAGAGAGTCATATTGAAAAGAGTAAGTGGCCTCCTCTCTCTCTCTAATTACCATACACTTGCATATGGAATTATGCTTGAATCATGTATCCTATAGCAAACAATTATTTAATAGTTTATTTTGAAATTTATTAAATTATAAGGAAAGATAGGGACAAAGAAAAGTTTGTTTTTTTAATAGAAAAATTAGCATCCTTCTCCTCCTTTGTTAAAAAGGAAAATTTGAAACCATCTTTGCACCTAAGATTGCTCTAAGACCAAAATTGAGAATACACATAAAGTAAATTCGAGAAGGAGCAGTAGAATAAATGGGTGGAGGTTTCAACAAAATAGAACCCAAAGAGACTAAAAGAATTCATCAACATCCCCCTATTATGGATATTTTTCTGAGACATCAGTGAATGGGATTTTTTGAGAAATGAATGGGATATGATGATGAAATAACTCAATAATTTTTCCATGGCCTTCAGTTCTCAGGGGGGGAATAGTTCCATTACTGTTGTTATAGGACTTGTCATTCCATTTAACGTGGAATCCATAATCATAGTAACCAACCTACCCTTAGGAGTTTGATGGAGGAAGGAAGACAAAAAAATAAGTGTTACAACTAGGAAGAACTTCTTACTTCATGGAGAGTAATTTATAGAAGATAAAAATGAAGTGAGAAGAGAGATCCTCCCTTACCCTTGGGATGAAGTGGCCTATCACTTCCTCAAATACATCTTCTGTGAAGGGAGGTTGAGCATTATGTATGCCTATTAATTTAGGCTACTTTATGAGCTAATTTTCCAAGAAGAATTACCAATTCCATAGAGACTCAATTTTCCACATTTCCTCTTACAGTCCATCATTGAAATGATTCAGAAAGTGAGGGAAGGACAACACCAACACATTTCCCATCATGGCCTCATCAAGCTAATTTACATACATGCCTTGAGCCACATGAGGAGCCCTGTGTTCTGGACTGACTTCGTAGACATGGACATATAAAATTTCATTGAAACAAAATCCTTCACCTCCACACAGCAAGAAGAAATGCCATCCTCTAGTATTGGGGGTAAAGAAGATAAGGAAGAAAAGGAGGAAGAAGAGAAGGAAGAAGAGAAGGAGAAAGAAAAAACAAAGAAAAAAGAGTGAAAGGAATGAAAAGTAGAGGGAGAGAACCCTGAGGAGCCCTCCAAATTCAAGGGATAGAGAGACAATGGGAATAAGTGAGCCTCTCATCGGGAAACATAGAGCAAGAGGTAGCTGCCACATTGGCTACATTGGGCACACCAGTCAATCCCAAAAGGAGGCAACCAAGACAAGGCCCCTTGTACTTTAAAACAAGGAAGGGGACTAGGATAAGGCAAGGGAAACCTCAGTCTCCTTCAAAAATCCCTATCACCATTGATGAATCAACAAGAAAAAGGGAAGAAGTGGGACCTAGTGAGGGAAATATTGAAGAAGTTGCCTCTCATAAATCTAAAATTAGACCACCCCTGCCACCCATAGGGAGGCTCACCACTAGAGTAGTCACATTTAAGAGGCTCACGACACAAGTTGGCATGTTACAAGAGGAAACATAAGAGCTACATGTGAAAACAAAAGAACTACAGGAGAAACAAGTGCTTCTACAGGAGAAATAGGGGCTGCTACAGGAGCTACAAGAGATGCTACAGGAAGAGGAATCCACACTAAAAGTATAGGAAAAAGGCCTCCAAGAGCTCTAGGAGACTGATCCACAACCAAATATAGAATCGTACTACAAATTTGTCGAGGGAGGTAGGATTATGCCTGAGAAATTTTCTATACCACTCTTCCTTGAGTTGGAGAAGGAAAGAGGCAAAACACATAAATGGATGAAAATTGCAAAATCCAAAAAGGTAGAAAATGTGGGCCTCATGGAGGAAAAAGTAAATTAAATGAGCAAGGAATCAAACAAATTAAGGATGAGAGATTCAGTCATGAAGGAGAAGCTACATACATAGAATAAAAGGCTAAGAGATTAGTTGCAAGAAAAATAGGTACAACTTGCCACCATGGAAAGTTTATCCCTGGAATCCATATAATGCAGGAATCCACCCAAATCCTATGCCATATTCCTCAAGGAAAAATGGATAAAATTATAGATAAATACATTAGCACAATATGGCTCTTTACCTTTTCAAGGCTATAGAAAGTTCATTGAATTTTTCAAAAGGGAAATTATCAAGGATAGGGCCAAACTGGCTGAGTTTTACATGCACAACATAATCCTTACAAACATGAACTTCTGGGACCCCAACTCAAGATTGGGGGACATGCAACTAATGGAATTAGCCTCTTGGTTGACCATGAGGAAACAAGAGCTGAAGAAGTAAAGATGGTAATGGAAAAATAAGATAAGAAGCCCTTATACATCATAGTAGAATTGGCGAGCCCCAAGGCTCTCATCAGTAACCACCACCTCATCTCCACTGACCCTGAATTGGCACCTTGGTATATAGAAACACAAGAACAAATTGTCCTCCATTTTGAGGACACGTTTAGGATGTTGGGGATAGAAATTTTAAAGGCTTTCCAAATAATATGACATGCCCTGCCTCACAATTTGTAAATCATAGAGTATCACTCTCTATAAAGACTGAGGAATGCCTTGGAGAGAACCCCACTGTTACACAACAATTTGTCACCGTCCCTGCAATCCCCCATCCCGCACATTGGAGGGCTTATTCCGTGACTTGTGAGTAGTGACATGACCTGAAACCACTTTCATGGCATCCCCCTGGACAAGGACAATCATTCCCTTGAAGATAATTCCTTGTGAAAAACCCTAAAAATAGCCTTTTTGACCTTCATGCGACTAGCCAGTTCAGCCCTCGCGCCAATGGGGGAAATCCTCCAAAGAGGGCACGCCAGTTGGTGCACTATCACAGTGTTATACCTGCGCCAGGCTTATTAAGGAGTGTTTTTTAAAAATAAATGTCTGAAGATTGACTCCAACCAATTCCTGAACTGGTCTCTAAATTGAGTTGGGAGGTTTGGCTCCGGATCTCCATGTAGAGGAAGTGGTTTTCCACCTCTCATGGAAGCTTCCTTGAGGATAGGGCCAATCCCATGATTGTATGGATCCCAACTCCCCTTCCACCATCTATATAAGCTTGTCATTTTCCTTTTGCAAGCTAGCCTTTAAGAGCCTTCAATAGCCTAGAGAATGATGAAAGAGCCTTGATAGTCCTCATAGAGCCAAATCAGTAGCAAGGAGATTATTGTCAAGACAACCGAAGAGAGAGGCTTGTCCCATTCCCGACGAGCTTTACCGAGACGTACTCCGCTGTCGACCCGCTGAAGGAAGATCCAGCGTCAGAGCGCAGGTTGTATCTTTCTTTGTATCGATTAATGATAAGCGACTTTGGTTATGGTCCCACTTGTATTGTTCATACTTTGTGATCATGAGTTGTATCTTCTCTGACTGATACATAATTGAATATATTGGGTTTTACGCGTGTGTGTTTGTCATGTTTCTTGTATGTGCAGGTGTTCGATCACGCTAAGCGGGAGAATTGTGATCTACTAGAGCAAGGAAATGGGAGTGCTATCTTCTCCACGAACAACAAAGTTGGACTTAAGGTAGGCCTTTCTTGCAATTTGGTCTATTGCAATTAGGAACTTGCGCCTTAGCATGATACGATTGTTGCTAGACCCGATCTGGGCTAGTAGGGATCGCCTCTGTCCACAGAGGGGATTTACCTCTACAACACCCACTATACAAGAGAATCATGCAAAGGTTGAAGATCAAGTGGGTAGCACTCAAACTCAATCCTCCCTTACTATTGGGCCTATAAGAGAAAAGAAACCAGATAGAAGAACAAAATTAATAGACAAACATTGAAGCAACTGTAGGTTTCTATCCACAGGAAGGCACACCATCTGAGATACCTTGGGATGTTAGAGAGGCCAGCAGAGCCATGAATGAAATTCATATCAGTGACTGAGTTTCTCAGGGGACGAGCAACACCTTCAACAGGGGGGTGATGATGGGTCCCATCATTAGGTATATTTTGAGGTCCATTGTGCTATGTCCCAGGCCTTAAAACTATCCTTTTCTCACATTAATTTGAATTTTTAATGGCATATGATTGATGCAGTTGTGAGGTTGTTTGATGGGATGATATGTTAGTTTTATGAGAAGTATTCTTGAGGATGTAGTAATTTTAGTGATGGATGGATTATCAGGGGAGGTTCATTGTCAAGGACGACAACATCATTAGATTTAGAGAGGTTTTAGGCCTCTATTAGCTTGAGTTCCCATGAGTGACACAAGTTGGATGATATGAGTCATGAGGTGAGACAACCATCACACATTTTTTTACGTTTATGTGATGTTTTGGGTGTTGTGTCACGACAGATTGAGAGTGCCCAAGGTGTCCGAGTCAGCAAAAGAGCACCCATACGAGGTTCTCAATTCGGCACAACTGCACTTGAAACAAAGCGCCCGAGAGTTAGTACAAGCCCCACTGAAACAACCTAAAATTCCTGATGTGGAATGAAAGGCGCTCAAGCTAACCTAGAAGGAACTTGCATAGTGGCCCCCGAGTTGGAAAATATGCACCTAAAGTGGTCCCAAGGCGCTTAGGACAGAACAAACATGCTCGCCCAAATGCGCTTGAGGTGCAATGAGTGTGCTCGTAATGAACACACATTCCCAAATGCACTCGAGGTGGAAAAAATTTGCTTGGAACAAACGTGCCCGAACATGGAATGAGTTGGCTTGAGATTGTACAAGCCCCATGTATTGGAAAACAGTGTTTATAAGCTAGACTTGTAAATATGTCAGTTAGAGTAGGGTAGGTAGGAAATCTCAATAAAAGCTCAGCCTGTGAGCATGTAGTTAGTTGTTTTTGATTTCTGCAAAGTCCAGCCAACCAGACAGTCTAATCCTGGTTTGACTGTTTTTCAATTTCTGTCTTAGAATGTAGAGAAAGAAATTTGCTAGATAGTTTAATCCTAGCAGATAGTAGTTTAGGTAGAGAAGCTATGAGGCCAACTGTTTAATATGGTCTCATGGAGAAATAAGGGTGGCAGTAGAATAGGTTTATTTTCCTGTATGTAAAAAATTGATGATGTAAAGGGTCTGCAAGTCGAAATGCACCCAAAAGAAAAAATGTTAGGACAATAGTATGGGTAGGTAGTTGTTTGGGAGAATATTACTGCTGATATGATGTCTTCATGATTTGTGGTAGTTGATCCAAGAAAATAAAAATATGTGTCAAGCACCAGGCATCTGGCCTACTCCAAATATTATTTTCTGAATTCTTGACACCTTCAAGAAGATGCCATCCCCATGTGGAGCCACTGTTAGCCACCTATAAATTTTTGACAAGCAAATAGGTGGCTAAAATGTTTTTGAGCCTTCAAGAAATACATTTCCTCTGAAAACATATCATTCTTGAAGCCTCCATGTGTCTGTTTCTCTTTGAACAATCTTCACTGCTTTTTCCATTTAAAAGTCCTATTGTTTTGTGGAAGAAAATGCTCAAAAGGCCTCCATTTTCCCATTTGTCCCCTCAAAACCCCATTTTTCATCCCTTGTTCCCCTAAAAAATTTTCCCTCAAAATCCCTCATTAACCCTCTAGATCAACCTAACTCCCCTTTAAACCTCACAATTGCCCTTTGTCTAGTTTAGAAACCTCCTTTTCTGCCTACCGAAACCCCTTTTTAAGCCTTAAAAATCCTCATTTTGGCTTAAAATACTCTGTTTTCATTACAGGCCTAAGCCCCTTTCGGCTAAGCCCCTAACCACTTCCCCACATATGACTCATGCCCAAGACCAGGCGCTAAAGCCCGGATGCTAATCGCAATCGGAAGTTTGTGATGAGCGTTTTCCCTTTGTTTATTGAAGTTCTCCGATGCAATTGGACTATGTGCTATAGACCACGGAAGCAATATAAGTTGTCGATCTATATAAATCTAATGGCCAGCACTAAATTTTTACCGCACTCCACCTCACCTCTTTGTCAACCTCCGATCGCGATCTCCACCATTGATCCTTTAAAGATCCGATGGTCCGCGCGTAATCGCAAGCCAAAGAACCTCGGAGTTTCGGCCCTTGCCATCCTCCGGTGCGATTAGATCTCTGTCGTTCCTTCCAATTGATCTAACGGATTTCGTTCATCCCGCCTGTTCACTTACCCCTTTGCCTTCCTGCTCCCTCTTTCAATCTTGACCGTCCATACCGTAGATCCGACGATTGGGATTTAATCCACCTTTGACCATTCCCCACCTAACCTCTAGCGCATCTTTCCATATCGCGCTGCCAGCTCAATCGTCAGATCTTGTCGCTCCACATCCAACGGCCAGGAAGCATATCGTGTTTTTCTGGCATCTGGACGTTAACGGTTCAAAATCGCACAATATAGGTGGTTTTGTTTTGCCACGTGTCATGCAGCAACATGTATCACGTTTTTTCGGGAGATTTCCAAAACCACCCATGAGCTACGCGACACCAACGGTTTTCCCACTAAAACCACTTTTCCCTTTTGCCCCCGGAAAGCTTCATCATTTAATCCCCACCGTTGATTTCCTCCTGAGATCCAACGGTCCACATTTTATCGCCCTCCGCCCGCCGGGTCCCACCATTGAAGGCCTTCGACTTCATGCATTTTGCTCCTTTTCCTTTGTAATTCGCCCAAGCATTAAACTTTGGGTTTTAACACTAAAACTTATTTCCTCCGTCTAACCTGCCTCCCCGGCGAACCCTAACCATTGATCGCTACTGCCTTATCTAATTGGACGGTTCGCGAACCATTTTCGCACCAAACCTTCATTAGCTCTATTTCACCATTCTGCAATGTTTTTCACCTATTTTCACCTGCATCCACCATTTCCGCCACCATTCCACAGGCCTCCACATAAATATTTCACCACTCCCCTGGATTTCATAACGAGTTTATTATATGGTGCAGGGTATACAGATGGTGAAATGCATTCTGCCTCCACAGTCACAGTCATTGTGACTCAGAGCGTAGAAAGACCATCACAGAAGCGCAAAGTGTATCAGCGGAGACAGATCAAAGGATTAATGCTTATTATTGGAGATTAATGATTGTAATCCAATGATTAAAGGAAGAAGACATAGTGTGAAGACCATAAAGAAGATCAAGGCCTAATTCAACCTAAAACACAGGGATAAAGTGAATTAAAAGTGTTTTAGAAAAATACAAAGACATTTGTCAATCCGAGAAAGCCTCCACCGCCATAGGAGAGGCTAATTGAACCCTCTCCAGCACCAAAAGTCAACCTCTCAAGCTACCGAAAGACACCTGCAGCCTCATAGAAATCAAAGAAGGCCTATTTATTGATAGAGCAGAAGATATTTGCCTAAAGACAGCTGAACAATTATTTCTGACTATCGGCAGAGTTATGTTAAAGATAAGAAGCAACCCAGAAGTCAATCTCTTCGCCCATTAAACCTCAAAGGGCAGAAGCAACAATTATGAAGTATGGGCAACCTGCAGACTTTCTATCCCCTTTACTTATTTCAAAGGTAAAAAAAAGATAGTCAGAGTACAAATACAAGCAAAGGACCATTTAATGTGTTGAAAATGCAGCAAGATGATGGAGCTTAGTGAAATGAAGTCGCCTTCACTAAGTGGGCCCGCAGGCAAATTCTGGCGCAAAATCTATTTTTAGACTATGTCTATTTTTAGACATATGGAGCATGGTTCAGGGATTCCAGTTTGAGATTCTTGAAGTATGTGTCATGCTGGTAAAAATAGATGAGACTCTATTTTTGAGGTCAAAGAGGTCGAAGTCTATTTTTAGACTGCCTCTCCTTAAAACAGGGAAGTCAAATATTATTTACCCTTAATAATATTTAGACTATAAACAATAGTTTACTCTCTTGGAGCACTTCAGTTCGAGCTACAGAAGTGGCTCATGCATCTGACAGAGGAATCACGTGGTTCCCAAGGGTTTGATGGCATCATGCATGGTTGACTTCAGTTGGACTTCAGTGGCAGAAGTTTGGAGGAGTTAATGAGACAGCTAGTGGAGTTGTGTTCTGCTTATTTTAGTTGAACTGATTGAGATTAGTTTAACTAGCTAATCAATTAGTTATGAGTGGAGTGAATTAAATATTATTTAATTCATTAATTAGTAACTCATTATTCAACTCAAGAACACATCAGTTCACTACAGTGTATGATCAGTTCAGTGGAGACCAGTGAAAGAGGTAGATGAAAGGGTGGAGTTAGCTATCAGTTGTGACTATACTGTTGCTATTTGCAACACACAGATAGGTGGAGTAAGACCATGAGGATTGCGCAGTTCAGGCTGGTGGTTTATCTATATAAAGAGGCCATCCCATAGCATTGAAACACGCAATAGAGGCAAGGCAATTGGCGGTGAGTTTTGAACCAGTAACCTGTTCAAAACTGAGCTAGATTGTGAGTAACTGTATGAGAAAGTACCGAGTACTTGTGAGGAGTATTGTACTGAGTTTGTTACTTGATTTCTCCATTATAATATACACAATAGCTGCGGGGTTTTCAGCTATAAGCTTTCCCCATACATACTGTGTTAATGTGTATAATGATTTGATGTGTTATCGCTTGATTTTATTTCCGCATGTGTGATGATCTGAGTTGAGTTGAGTGGAAGAGATTATGTGTTGTGTATGAAGTTCAAATAGTATGTGACCAGGATAGTCTCGGTGGATAATTAATCATTATTCAGCAAATTTC